>CDMY01000464.1:0-71543 GCA_001179505.1 Vitrella brassicaformis | reverse complement strand
AGGGGCACAAGGATGGATGTGGAATCTGATGAGGAATCCGATATGGATACATGAGGGGAGGCAGAGCAGATGTAGATCTGGTAGATGGCTTCCCTCTAGGCTTCGTAGAGGGTCTTGAGTGAGAGGGGGTGTCGAAGGGCACTCAAGCCCTAGCCCAGGCTGCTACGTGAAACGAGCAGCAGAACCAAACATAATACCGTCTGGCCAGTTACCCCTGGCCAGAGCCCAGGGAGATACCCGCTGTCTTAGGTAGCTTCGTGAAACGGAGCCCTATTCCAGCGGAAGCCCAACGCCATAGCGTTAGACAGACTGGGTCTTTTCAGAGAGAAAAGACTCTGACTCCATCTGCTTGGTCATCGACCACTCTACAAGCAACCTGAGCACGCTATTTATCCGACATCCCTGGCGCCTCTCCCGTGTCGCACATCCCTGTCCCGACGAGCACTCACGTTTCCTCAACAAAAAAGGCACTGCCGGCAAAGATCTCAGTCCTCAGCTGGTGAATCACATCCTCCGCCTCTTGCCTCCCAACAGCCCTTGCAAGCCGCAGCCGCATCAGTCATGACGTACCCCTCGGTTGAGCAGCCCTCTCTCGCCCAGCCGCAGCCCGTCAACTGGCCATCCGCCGACATCGCCTCACCCACCACTGCACCGGCATACGATGCGCCCCAGACGATGCCCGTTGTTGTCGGCCAGCCACCGGCGACGGCAGGCACGTCCGAGAAGCCCGAGGACGGTGATCAGCCGCAGTATGTGCAGCCGCAGACGGTGCAGCCGCAGTTGGGTGGTGCTCATGTAATCAACGTGCCGGAGCCGGTGGTGGTGGATCCGCGACACGAGGATGATAAGTCATGCTGGCTCCCATGCTTACAGGTGAGATAGATGAATCGATGTGGGCAGGAGAGAGAAACAGCCAGCGCCACACATTCTTTCCCCTCTGTGTGTTGTGTTGTGTTGTCTGTTGATCATTCCAGGTGTCCTGTGTGTTGTCGGTGCTCCTCTGGCCCATCGGCTGCTTCGCCTTCTGCCTCAACCTGGACGCCCAGCCGGGGTCGAAGCGGCACAAGTGGGCCCGCATCTGCCTCACCACGGCCACCATCTGCATGATCATCGGGGTCACCTACTTTGCCATGGGCGGAATGCGTTTCTCCTATTCCTATTCTTCCTCTTATTAATCAGACAAGAGCTGTCAAGAGCACAGCTTTAGTCACTTACTTTCCTTGTGTATCGTGCCCACCTGCCGCGTTGGCTGTCCTCAGTCAGTGAGTGTCAAAGTGTATCTATCGTGGTCATCTGTCTGTCGCTCATCTGTCTGTCGTGTCAACTGTGTCGATCCCAGCCAGCTGGGTATCTCGAGTCTAGTCTCGTGTGTGTGAACGTGCGCGTGTCCATGTCTGTCCCCTCACCGGGAATCTTCCTGCCGGTTGGATTTGATGGAGAGGGTGCGTGGTGGCTGTCTTGCTCCTCTTGTGTGGCTGGCTGGCTGTCGTGCCGGGTGCTGCTGTTTATGTGGCGCACCTCGCTCGTTGGTGCGTGCCTCACTGCATCCACGGCTGAGCGGCCCGGTTTGCGGCGCAGCTCCAGAACTGCATGGAGTGGTGGTTGTCCGGGAGGGCTCCGTTTGTATGGTGATGGTGCCTGCCTTGTGTCTGTCGTCGTGTGCTGGCTGTCTTGCTCCCCTTCCTTGGCCCGCTCCCTTCCTGCGTTCGTGTTGTCTTCGTGTTGAATGCATGTGTGTGTGGCTTCCTGGCTGGCGGACAAGTGGGAGACAGATAGAGCCTCTGCTCTGCAGAGAGATGTATCTACATGTGCGTGTTGATGAGACTTGTTTGATTCAAGTGGGCATGGTTGGTCTCACGAGACTCGTGTCTATAACCCTGGGCATCACAGAAGGTGGGCGAACAGTTTCACGCAACCTAACACACTGAAATCCTGAACTCTGTGGTGCGCGCGAAGTCCAGAACGCCGCAGGAGGATGGCCAGAGGGACGTCCGTGAGCATTTCGGTGATTGTTGCGGCTCTGATCTATGCGTCATGCGCCTCGGACGCCTTCCAGCCTTCTGCGGCGCCACGGACACTCAGGAAGAGCGACAGGATGCGGCCCATCCCTCGAACTCAGCCAGCCACTAGCCCTTCACAGCTCGGCCTGCGCGTGCAGTCCCCCTCTGAGTCGTCGATCCAGTCCCCGCCCGTCCTCTCCAAGTGGAAGGCCACAATCGTGTCGCCCTCGGCCCTCATCGGGCCTCCTCTCCGTGTGCCGGTCGACCCAGAGGTGGTGGAGGAGGAGAGGGACGAGATCATGACGGGCGGTGCGGATGTGGATGCGCGTGTCGGGGGTGCGAGTGATGTGAGGAGGATCCCGCGCGTGAATGCGGCCAAGGTCTTCACCGCCGCGTACTGGAGGGAGTGCCGCAAGCGCATGTGGACGTCGATGGACTGGCTGCACCTGCATGCCGTGTCGGGGGTGCTGTTCATGGGTCTGGGCACGCTCTGGTTCGGGTGGGAGCTGGCGCGGCCGGTGTTGGGTGTGGAGGGCGCCTTCGAGATGCCCTCGCCTTTGCTGCCGTGGCGGGCTGACAGCGCTTCCATGACGCTCCTGATGGTGGCGATCTTGAACTGCTTTACCTGCATTCCCATGTCCAAAGTGAGAGAGATGTAAATGGACAGAATAGTGCAGCACAGCACAGCACAGCACAGGGAGGGAGGGAGGCCGTCATACACTCATATTCTGTCTGTGTGTGTGTGTGTGTGTGTGCGCGTATGTTTGTGGGTCAGTTCCGCAACGGCCACGACACAAAGGGAGACGGCTTCAAGGGTCTCGGCACGGGCATGACCTTGCTCGCCGCGTGGGAGGCCCTGTGGGTGTCGGGCTACTACCCCCCCGTCCTCGAGGCCGCCACGCCCGCCATCGCCACCGCCTTCCTGGCCACCATCGTCCACGGCATTTGGACATCCGAGAAGGCCCTCGAGGGCGCCGTTCACAGGCTGGACGCCAAATGGGCCAGGGGCAGCAGTAACCGCGAGACGTCCCTGTCCTACGACGAGATGCGCAACGACATCGTCCTGAACCACAGGGTGGCCAGCTACCCCAACCTCCTGCACCTGCCCATCCTCTGGAACATTGGCATTGGAGGGCGGGGGTGGCTCGACACGGTGCTGCAGAGCTTCCCCGGCGAGTCGGCGCTGCTGTACGACGCGGCCTTCGGGATGGCGCTGGCCAACTCGATAGTCTTTCTGGGCGCGACGCTGAAGGACCGGCGGCTGATGACGCTGCGGGAGTGGCTGGCGCTGCAGCTGGTGGTGCTGGCGCCGTTCGTGTCGACCGTAGTCGACTGCTGTGTGTACGGTGATAGCATATCGGTCAAGCCGTGGGAGGTGTATGCCGGCTTGGTGTAGCAGATGGACCGACGGACGGACGGACGGACGTGAGCAGGTTGGTCCATTTTTCATCGTGAGAATGTGGTGTATACAGAGAGAGCGGGAGGGGCGAGGCGAGGCGAGGCGAGAGGAAGAGAGAGACGTTGCTCGTGGGGGCTCCAGAGAGGGTTTTGGTTGTCGATAACACATCACATGATGCCATGTGCACTCTACCCACATGCGTATGTGTGTGTCTCGTTTTGCTACGAGTACGAGTGGGGGTGGGTTGTCTGCTAATGCAGTGGATACATACTTACGTCCGTCTACTGACGAGAGGAGAGAGGTGGCGGGACTGTGAGAGAGGGTGGACATCTATCTATCTGATTTTTCCCATCGCAATCGCATTAGCGATTGCGATGCGTCCGTTTCATTTGGCTGCCCTGCCAGATGGGTGGGTGGATTCTTCTGTTGCCGAGTGAGTAGCTTCCTCCCTCCTTAGCTGCAGATATCAGCGGAGAGCGAGATGCAATCGTATTTTTGTTTGTTCGTGAGCGGCTACCTGTTGATAGCGATGGATGGATGGCACTGATTCTTACTTGGATGATGAGAGTGTGTATACTGAGAGGGGGAGAGGGAGAGGGAGAGCTGGGGGGCGTGAGAGAGAGATCTGTGGCTGATACGATCGACGGCGTGAGACTTGCACACTTCTGCATGGCATGGAGGATATCAACAGCTATACAGACATACATATATGGGACAACCATCCATCGGTCGGTCAAGATCCCACCCGTCCGTCGCATCAATCGCGAGAACGCAACAATCCTTCCTGTCTACGCGTCTGCCCTTCTCTTCCTTCACACGGCACCACGACACGCTGTCACACACTCACATGCTTGGTGAGCATGCGACACCATGACATGGTGACCTCGAAGGAGACAAAAGGCACAGACTACACCACACCACATCTCGCGCGCACACACACACACGCATGTAGAACAACCTTCCTCACTTGCCCGGCAAGGGCGTGGACGCTCTTCTCCCGCTCACACGCGGCCTCGCAGACGCAGGCCGCGACGCAGACCGCCTCCCCCCGCCCCCACCCCCGCTCATCCTACTCGCCTCCAAAACCCCCTGTGGGCCACCACCACCACCACCAGCCTTCAATGTGGGACTTGGACGGAGAGAGCCGAGACGGTCTCTAACGAACGACGATGACCGCCATTTTGGCTGTCCGCTGCAGGGCCTCGCTGAGGGGGAGGGCGTCTTGGGGCGGGGGCGGGGCGGAGGGGTCGGTGTGATTGGGGGAGGGGTGTTGGGTTTGGCGGGGACTTTGCTCTGGAGGTAGGCGTGCAGGAGGTTCATCCTGGTGCGATCATCGTCCTTTATCAAATCTATCTGGAGCTCCCGCTGCCGCTTGGGGGAGAGGCCTGCCAGGGATGCGGACGACGAGCTGCCACCCCCTGACATGACGCTGCTGCTCGCGTCGAAGTCCCTCTCGCTCTCGAACTGATGCACACACACACACAGACACACACACACAGAGTGAAAGATGTAGACACGGGAAAGCGGCCATTGTATGTCCGTCCGTCACTGCGCACCGCACCTGTTTGGCCTTCTTCTTTTTCCGTTTCTTGGTGCGAAATCGGCCGCCGGTGGGGGTGCCGGCAGCCCCCCTGTCCCTCTCTCTACCGTCCCCGCCAGCACCACCCACAGCAGGCCGGCTCTCCGCCTCGATCTGCTGCCTCATTCTCTCCCAGTCGGGCATGTCACCCCTCTGCTGCAGAGGGAGGTGGGTGCCCATGTTGAAGCTGGTCATCCTGTCGAGATCGACTCGCCGTGACGACGCACTGGCCGATGCTGATGCGATGACGTATGGGGGAGGGCGCGTGAAGGAGGAGGGCGGCGGGAAGGGGCGGATGATGCTGATTGACGGAGGGGCCGGCGCGGTGGGGGATGTGGACGTGGATGTGGGTGTGGCTGTGGTGTCTGCCTGTGAGCCGTCTGTCTTGTCGTCCTCATCCTGATGATCGATCCAGTGACATCCGTACGCATCATGATGTGGTACTGCAAGACGGCTTGTCATGACAAGCATCCCCATCTGTGTGACCTACCTCATCTGAGTCGGCCGTCGACGTCGTGCCGATGTCGCTCGTCAGCTTCTCAGCACGAGCGATCTCAGCCATCGACTACACACGGCACGAGAGACAACACGCCAGAGAGGGAAGGAGAGACACAGACACGATGAAACACGGCAGGTACATGGAGCCGATCTCTCCCGTCAGTCATCCGGCCTACCACCTACCTACCGGGACAGCTTTCTGTCTGTCTGCGAACGGCATGCATATAACGTCCTGGTAGCGCAGGACCTTCTCGAGCAGCACACCGAGCACGCCACCATCGCCCGACACTGTGTGATTCTGACAGATAGAGTGCAACACACACCATGCAACAGCGACATGGGTGGCCAAGCCTCCCCCCTTTCCCCCCCTCCCTCCTCTCACCCGCGAGCAGCATCCATCTGAGTGCGGCGCGCGAGTCAGCGAGAACCTCACCGCCTACATGACACATGACACATGACACACAGAGGTACCAAACCACGATGGAGCAACTAACTGCCATCCATGCATACAGAGGTGTGCCGCGAGTCGAGTGCGACGTACGGGTGTGTGGCAGCAGGGGTATATGCCGTCGTTCTGGCCAAACATGAAGTGGGGGCTGGACGGGTGGTACGCGCAACACTTGTAACGCGACACAGCGAAGCCCTCGCCGCACACCTACAGCCCAGCCACCGATAGATAGTTACCATACCAGCACAGAAATGCATTTCATTTCTGGCTGCGTGTCTGATGCGTTTGGGTGCTCGTGGCCACCCCGCATTCAGACAGACGTACATCGCAAGTGAGACAGATGAGCTGCCCCCATATCATCCAGTAGACCTCGCGCCAAGACAGCTGCTCCCGCGAATGCAGACAGCCCACCCACCCTGACAAGACAGGACACAACACACGCATGGCATCGCATCAACACGTACATAATGAATGCACACACACATACACAGACAGACATGCAGTTGGCTTACTTTCAAGATCCCACTGGGTGTCTGGCCTGTGGCGTGTGACGAGGGCCCCACGGAAGTCGACACGAAACGGCGCTTGCGGACATACGAGCAGGTCGCTGTGTGTCATGGCGAAGAGCTGCATACACTGTGAGCACCGCCTCAGGGAAGGGGCACTCGCCACGGTGGCGACGCTCTCGAGGGACTCCACCCCCTCACCATCCTCAGTCGCCTCTCCCTCCTCTCCTGTGGTGCCCTCGCCGCGGTGTCCCTGCTCGATGACTGTTATCGACGGCCATGTGCCGTTGAGAAGGCTCTGCACCTTGCGAGCCCACAGGCGAGACGCCAGCTTGTCGCGCTTGTCCCTAGGGAAAGGACAGACGCCACAGCAGGCAGGCAGGAGTAGAGGGATGCAATCCACTCCACGGAGTGCATGTCCGTCTGGTCTGCGAGCAATGTGACATACATACCTGACACGCTCTAGCTCGTCATCAGTGAACTGAGGGGGCCAGGAGGCAGGGAGGGAGGGAAGGAGGGAGGGAAAAAGGAGATCGGTGCAGTGAGTGGATCAAATCAGATTGATCAGCTTGTGTGTGGTGTGTGTGGATGTGTGTGTACCATGGCGGCCAGGTCGTCGAGCAGACGGCTCGAGATACACCCCAGGTCTAATGGTAACTTCACCACCTGGCGCACACACACACACACACACACGCAATCCACCCTGTGCCGTGCCCATCCACCCATGCGTCCTGTAGCTGGCTACCTGATTGATGTGTGTCTTGATAAATCGGAGGCACTGCTGCACCACCGCCTCCATCGACAGGAACTCAGCACTCACCAGCAGCGACACCACACTCGTCACATCTGCACACGTGTGCAGACAGAAACACACACATGCACACAACACAACGACCCTCACATATCAGTCAGTCAGACACACGTACCTTACTCGCTCACCCAGTGGGTTGTCGGCTTCGTCGCCATCGGTGTCCATGTAATGGACAAGCCACGAGAAGATGGCCACATCGCAGCTGACAGATATGTCCACATCCGATGCCCTCGAGTCCACCTCGGTCCCACAGGCCAGGTACGGCTCGAAGTACTTCATATGCCGCAAAAGCCGCTCCCTCGAGCACCGATACTCCTTCTGCACGCCCCGCCGGTCGTCCGCCACGTGAATTGTCAACATATCCGTTTCTTCGCCGTTCTCCTGCTGCTGCTGCTGCTGCTGCTTCGGCGGAGATTTGTCACCGTCTTGGCCTTCGTGTTCTCTTGCAAGGCTCCTGACGGTCGTCGCATGGCTGCTGGTTGAGGACGAGAGGCCGGCAAAGGGGTGCTGCCGCCAGGAAGGGGGCAGAAGGGGCGCCACACCATCGGGCCGCTGATACGGCAGCGTGCCCCTCTCCCTCGCCGCCCTGCTCACCGCATGTGCCGCATGGTAAGACGGACTCGACTGCAGGGTAGGCCATGTGGGTGAAATCGGTGGACGATTCGGCCGCGCGGGACGCGAGAACGGTGAAGCCGCCCCCGCCTGGCTCTGCGCCGATGCCGATGCTGCTGCTGCTGGTGGTGGTCCTCTTGCAGCGGCATCAGGATGGGTAGAGCTCCGATGGTAGCCGCCCTCTGCATAGATGCCGCTGTTGAGCTCCTGTTGGCTCTGCTCACACAGCCGCTGCAGAAACCTGTCGGCTTGACTGAACCGACGCGACCTACTGCCACCACCACCACCACCACCGCTGCCAGTGTCCCGAGTGCCGGGTGGATGCAACGGGGCGGTGGAAGGACGGAGCCCCGCTGGTCTGCCCCGGATCAGCAGCTCCTCGTGGGCGTCATGTGGGATCTCGGCCAGTGCTTCGGCTTCATCCCAGGCCTGGGTGGAGGTTGGTCGGGGAGGGAAGGATGAGGGCACGGAGCACTTGCGTGACTGAGTGAGGTTGGGCGCGGCGACGGTCTTGCCCACACATGTAAGACGGTCTACCATGGCCAATGGGATGGATGGACAGATGAGATCGATGAGAGGCCGCTTGTACTGTTGTCACGGTGGCACCGATTCAGCGGTTTTTTCATCGGCGTGGTTCGCTGTTCGGGTTTTCGTCAGGGTTTGGGGGGGAGCGGTTTCACAGAATGTCCTAAGCGGCCTGATGGCCAAGTCCCATGTCTTTCACGCACAGTCAAACGACGACACGCAACAGAAATCACCCACGCACGCTCCACATGCACAGAGGAACCCAAGGAACACACTCACGAGGCCTCCAGACCGAAACCCACGGCCGTCCGCTGAATACGAGTCGTTTGCTGGACTAAGTCGTAGATCTGGCCGAGTCGCTCCTGAGATGCGCCACCCCGGGCCTCCCCCACGCCGCAGAGTCGTCCCCCCTCGGCGCCGGAAGCTCCATCCGCTAGATACGGGTCAGTTGCAGGATGGGAACCCCTCGACTCCGCTCGAAAGACGACTCCGTTCGGGGGCGCGTCGTCGGCGGATCCCTGCCGCGCCTCGACTCGAGGACGGGCAGGAAGAAGGGTTTGGGTATGCCGGGTTAGGGTTGCAAACCCTTGGCTTTATGCTCGTCGGATCCAACATCTCAAGGCACGATGGGCGCTAACGTGAGCAGGAGGAGCAACGACGAGGACTGGCCAGCAATTCGTGGCCAGTGCCCTGACTTCATCCATCGGGACGAGCGGGATGGGTTGCACACACTCAAGGACCTGGCTGCCTCCGATGCAGCGCCCGCTTCCTCTCCGGCGTCGATTTCGACGCCGACGCGCTCCGCAGTCGCCTCGGCCGCTGCCTGCACGAAAAGCACCTGGCTGACGGGACGCCGCTGGACGCCGTGCTGACGTTCGATGACGAGCACCTAGAGGATCAGCTACTGCTGCAGGTATGGCTGCCTTGCACACGTGGGATGGATGGATGTATGGATGGATGGATGAGTCTGCATTGCATGGAGTGTGTGTGTGTGTGCAGTCGTGTTGGCTGGTGGAGCATCAGAGCTGGGACGAGGCGGCCGATGCACTGCGACTGGCTCATCAGCGGGGCTTCTGTGAGCTGCCCGTCATCGTCACGCAGCAAGACCTGGAGAAACATCGTAGCAAACAGGTGCGCACGACAGGCGAGAAGTGAGGGATCGGGAAGAGGGGTGGATGCACTCGTCTGTTCTGCTCGTGTTGTGTGTTGTGGCAGGCCTATTTGCGTGAGCCTCGTGTTGTCGCCCAGTGGAAGATGGTCGGCCAAAACGTCGACCTCGGTAGTCAGGGGGGGAGGTTCGAGCTGTTCGACCACAGCAATGGCGACCTGCGAGTCTTCCATGACGCGCCCGAGTACCGCCTCGACTCCACCCCCCTTCCCCCCACCCACCCCCTCCACCCACACAGCGACCCGCAGGACCCTCCTGTGCGGCACCACATCTTCTACGATGACAGTATCACGTGGGTCGTCGAGGACGAATCGCTCGTGACCGAGTCGTCCTTCTCAGACCTCCTCATGGGAGGTATCTTATGCCCAAGAGAGACGATGGCTAAAGCGACCTATGTCGGCGAGTTCCTGTGAGTCAGTGACTAGATAGAGACACATAAGTCATGCATGTGTCACCCTGATTCCTTCCTTCTCAGGCGTTCCCGCGGTGGTTGGTTGGTGGGCATCATGACGCAGTCGCCCCGCCTGCCGGTGGAGGGGTGCACCACGGTCATCGGTTGGAGTCAGGGGGGTGAAGAAGGTGACTTAAGCGGGCGGAAGTTCCTGCTCACATCCTTCACCGATCCTTTCGTCGCCTGGATCGATGTGGTGGTGTCTGACGATAATGATGACTCAGGTACTTGCCAACACCGAAGATGATCAGAATGCAGACGCATGTGCTTTTCCTTTTCTGTGTGCTCGTGCACGTGCCAGTGTTTCTTGACGTGTACACGAGTGAGCCGCCAGCAGTGGGTGTGTCTGATGCCCCGTTTGTCGCCCGCTTCCGGCGGACGGCCGCGATGGCCCGTAGGTTCCTGAGTCCCATCGCAGACATCGTCTTCGACGGAGAGGATTCGGACAATGATGGTGACGAGAGAGGAGACGCATTGAGAACGGTGCCCGACTGACACATCTCGGTATGTCTGTTGTGGGTCTGTGTATATGGGTGTCACCAAGGTGCTGGCAATGCCGGCGAGGATGAGGACAACAGCAGCAATGACGATGACGATACAGGTATGCAGGCCACCTCAACCACTGGCCGTCGACTCTCCCCTCTTGTCGACCAGGTTTGGAGGACGGACACCACCACCACCAGCAGCACCAGCAACAGCCTGAGAGTCAGGGAGAGGCGACAGAGGACTAAGTAACAAATCGCATATCGGTGGGTCGTGTCGACCACGTGCAGCGGGGCCGCTGCGCATGTGTCGATTTGCGCGTGCCGGTGTACTTTCAGGTGGTGGATGGCTGCCGACCGACACATCTTAGACTCAAGTCATGCGGCCTGACTGACGGATCTTCATGTGTTGAGGCGAGGCGTGGACACGTGTACAGTACGTGAGTGTGTGCATGTTTGCTTAATTGAATTCACGGACACGCACGTACGCACCGTCAACCTGCCTGCCACTAACCTCGTCAGCGGGCACTTTTCGTCCCGCTCGATCGGCTGGCTGTCTTCTCTTCTACAAATGTCTGTCTGCACAAATAAGCAGGTATACATACAGACACTCACTGAGCCGACTCGACTAACCACCACGCACATATATTCGAACAAATGCGAACAAACACACAAATACATACACACATCCAGGGCCTGGCCTGCAATGCATTCCCTCCCGCTCTATCTATCTACCTGTCAGCCGCCCGTCTGTCTTGCACTGCACGGGGCCTTGCCTGTCTCAGTGCAGGAATCGTACACATCACTCACATACCCCGCACAGCAGTCCATCCCGCCCTCCCTCTCGCCGCACCCCTCCCCGCCACACACCCCACATGAAGCCGGGCAGCAGGCGAGGGCCCTCTGCTCGTCGTCGTGTTGGCTCATGACGCCTCCCACCCTCTTGCACTGCTCCTCTCCCGCGGCCTTGGCCTTGTCATCGACAAGCGACACCTGGGCTGTCTGTGCTGGCTTGACGTGTTTGCCGTAGGTCTTGTGTTCACCGACTGACATGACTGACAGCGGCACGGCAGAAAGAGAGAGACCATGCCATGCACAGCACTGCACATGTGATGAATGTGATCTGGGTGGGGTGCTCACATACATGTGCAGGGAGCGGTCTTCTTGTGGCTGCAGCTTTGGTAGACCTCCTCCACATAGCCCACACAGCAGTCCAGTCCGCCCTCTCTCTTGCCACACCCCGCCCCACCACACCGGCCGCACACCGCCGGGCAGCACGCCACACCCCTCTCCTGGTCAAGAATGCCACCCGCCTCAAGGCACTGCCTGTCTTTGACACTCGGCTTCGCAGCTGGTTTGTTCAACTCTTTCTCGTGCCGCTTCTCGGCAGAGCGGGGCTGCCTCTTCTTCTCCTCTCCAGGTGGAGTATATCTGTCTCTCTCCTTCGGAGGGCCGTCAGGCTTGGAAGGCCCCTGCTTCTTCTGCGGTCCTTTTGGAGGAGGGGGTTTCTTCTTGAGTTGTTGCTTCTTCTGCAGGGGCTTCTTCGCAGGCTTCTTGTCGGCGGGCTCCTTTTGTTCCTTGGCTGTCACCTGCTCCATCTTCTCTTCACTCTCTGGGTCCGGATGGACTGCTCCACACACAGTAGGAAAGAGAGAGCGAGAACATCGAGAACCGGAGTGCTGTGCTTCGTCCGTCGTCTCGCTCACGTACGCACCAGCAATACAGGGCGCCTCGCCCGCCAGCGAGCAGAATTTGGCCCCGGCGTCCTGCTCCAGGCAGCACTCACCCTCATCGGCAACGGGGCAGCTCTTGGGACAGCACACAATGTCTGATCTCGAGCCCAGCCGGCCGCCCACCAGGAGGCATATCTGCCGCGACGACAGGGCGAACGCAGGGGGCGCCGTGGCGAGAAGGAGAAGCAGCAACAGGCAGAAAGGCATTGTCCTCCTGCCAGACGTACTTTTATTTCTGACGGCCGGCGCAAAAAAAAGGCAATCTTCCCCCCCTCCCAGTTTGTTCAGATCTTCCAGTTAGGAGGATGGCGTCATTGACCTCTTCATCTACAGCTCCCGTGCTTGTGGAGGTTTTCTACGGTATGCATCTGACGGCACACACACTCTACTCACGGAGAGGCACCCTGCTCTCGTTCCCGCTTCCCGTTGTGACTGCCAGACATCGGCAGCATGTACTCGTACTTCGCCTGCTCCGTGCTGCACCGGTACACGAGCTCTCCGGCGCTCTGGCGAGGCAAGGTGCAAGTGAAGCTGCGGCCATGCCTCATCGGGGGCATATTCAAGGCCACGGGCAACCAGATGCCGGCCGCGCTGCCCGCTAGGAGAGTATACGTTATGAAGGTAGTAAGTACGCTGGCGTGGCGCTGGACTGGATGGTGGTCCATGAGTGTGTGTGTGTGTGTGTGGCCATGTGTGTGCTCTTCAGGACACCAAGCGCACAGCCGAGTACATGAGGGTGCCCGCAAAGGTGCCGCTCAACTTCCCAGCCAACACTCTCAAGGTACGACCACGACCAATCACAGCCCAGCCTGCCTCATCAAACACCAGGCCGCATTCCATCCATCTTGGCTGCGACAATGAATGGATGTGTGGATGGTATAGGTGATGCGTCTGCTGACGTCCATCTCGATGAGCTGCACCCCCACCCAGCTCGAGGACGCCACCGACGCCCTCTTCCGCACCTACTGGGTCGACAACGACGACATCAGCGAGGTCCACACCCTCCAGAGGGCCCTCATCCACAAGGCGCACTTCTCGCCCGCAGAGGCAGAGGCGCACTGCAACGCCATCGACGACCCGGACGTCAAAAAGGCCCTCAGGAAGGCCACGGACGAGGCGGTGCGGCGCGGCGCCTTCGGCTGCCCCACCTTTTTCGTCAAGCGCGCCCACTTCCCTCCTGACGTGCGCGACTGGATGGCGAGAGAGGGTGCGGTGGGCGAGGCCGACGAGGAGATGTTCTTTGGCGCGGACCGCATCAACCAGATGGCCTTCTTGCTGAGGCTGCCGTGGAAGGGGCCGGGGGGGACGGGTGTGGAGCCGTCGAGTCAGAGGGAGGAGCCCGGCATTGTCGAGATACACAGCAGGCTGTGATCAATGGTCGGGCTTAGAGGTGTGTTGTGTGTGGTGTGCACAGAGAGAGAGGGATGGAGACCCTGCTGGTGCGAGTCTTTTTCGTGGCTTCTGTTGGTGTCAGCGAGCTTGTGTTGCTGGCTCGTGGGTGCTTTCCCCCTGGTTCCAGTCAGCTGTCGTGTGATCTCTCTGGCCCTTCGTCTCGCGTACCACGGCGCATCGGATGTGTGTCGACCAGAGCACGATCCGCACTGATTGGCAGATTGCTGTGCGTCGTCGTACAGAGACAGAGGGCCGCAGAAGGAACCAGTACGGCCAAGGATGCTGTCGCTGACTCATCTGTGTAAGTATTGTGCAGTGTTGACAATCTTCATTTACCACCGATCAGTTAACGTAAGTTGCTGGGTCCGCACAGAAGAGTGTGTGCTGTGTCCATTCACCCCGGCCGGCCCATCACACGCGAAAAAACAGCGCCACTTGTCGTGTTCGGGTGGTCTGTCTGTGTGGGTGCAGTCACATCACTGCACGCTTCGATGTCAGCACCGGTACGCATTATGTATACAGCGGCCGCCACACGTAGACAAACGACACAACAGCCAGCCAGGCAGACAGACAGGACGAACACCCGTTGAAACAGTGCGCCAACCACACACACAGCCTGGGTTCGTTCGTTCGATGACGTCTGCATTCTGCACATGGGGGCGGCCATCCATCCGCACCGTCGAGTGGCACCTGCAGCTGACTGAGCCGTGAGCAGGTGCCACTCGAGAACGGCTCCGACGGAGAGCCCAGCCCCCATACGAGAGAGACTGAACGAACCGAATCGGTCACTTCACACATACGTACGTGCACTCTCTACGACAGGACAATTCGTCGCTTTGGAGTCAATGAGCGCTGCCTCTTCCCCCCTCCCTCCCTCCCTCCCTGTCTGTCTGTCTGTCTGTCTGTCTGTCGTGCCATGAGCTTTCGCGTGTGATTGGTGATACCATCCATTCCCACAGATGACACCGTAGCGTAGCTAAGAGGCTACACTCCTGGCCCACAACAGACAGACAGACCACTACCAGCACACGAAACACGCAGCTCTCGCCTCCCTCCCTCCCTCCGGCACACACCGCAACACAGCTCACAGCCTCGCATGACAACACGACTGCTCCCGCCCCCATTATCACTTGCTGCCTCCCTCGCTGCTCTCGATTTGCTGCTTGTCGTACTTGGGGTCCGGTGCGGGGATGGATGTCTCGCCCGCCTTGAGGTGCTCGCTCCAGTAGCCGCGGAGCTGCTCCTTCTTGAGCTCCGCCAGATGCTCGGGCGTGATGTTCTCCTCGAGCAACTCGGTCTCGTCAGGAGGACCCCCACCTACAAGACGTCCACGACAAGAAGGAAAAGACAGAGGCAGCCACCCCCATTGGTGTGTGAATCGGTGTGAGTGAGAGGGATGATGGGTGTGTGAGTGTGAGTGTGAGTGTGAGTGTCAGGTGTGTACCGACGTACCGTATAGGTAAACGTCCCTGTAGGCGACATCGCCTTCGCCCCAGTGGACGTAGTCGCCGGCGTTCCACATCTTCTGGCCCTTCTCGATCAGACTGTAGTCAAAAATGTCGTCAATCTGCATGACACACAACACAAAACCCACAACACCGGTGGACGCTGTCCATTCCTGTCCGTGCATGTGGCCGACTGTGTGTGTGTGTGTGTGCTCTTACGTCTTCATCGACGGGGAATGGCTCTGACCCGTCCGGCAGGTCGTACTGGACCCTGACGAGCATGAAGATCTGGTCGCACTCGCCGCAGCGGTAGAGGAACCCCTCACGGCAGAAGAACCACAGAGCGTGGTGCTCGTTGTCGCCCGTGCCGCCAGTGCAACCCACACCACTGACACACACACACACACGCACCCACCCACCCACCCGTAAGCAGTGTGTCCCGGCCGGGTGTGCATGATTGCCTCACTCACTGCCTCACCGCATGTTGTGGACGGACGGGACGAGGCAGGGGTTTTCGACGGTGCCGAAGGGTCCGATGAATGGCGACTGGCAGAGGTACTCGTACAGCTCGATGAGGCCCACCATGTGCTCGGCGGGCTCGTGGATCTTGGCGAAACCCATGTCGCGCGCCAGCTGCCGGTAGCTGAGGGTCGGGAGCCGTTCGGGGTTGACCAGGGAGGCCTGGCCCCGCAGCTGCCAGTACCAGTAGTTCTCGAAAAAGTTCATCTGTGTGGGGTCCTTGCGCATGAGCTTCTTGATGTCCTTGGGCATGGTGTCCTTGGGCAGCTCCCAGTCGTGACCCCACGTACGACTCCAGTTGTGGTACGAGCGGCGGTGCTGCGGGGGGACGGGGAGGGACAAGCCAGTGCTGGACGGCATCAAGCTGACCATCGACGAGGCGGATCCTTGCGACAGAGGGCGCCGAAGGCCCGATGAGAGCAGCGGGCGGAGGGCCATCCTGGCTGTGCAGGGTGTCGAGTCGGCTAGATGCCGACCACAAGGGACGCGCCGAGCTCGCCGATGCCCTTCGGAAGGGGGGCTCCTCGCCTCCTTTTTTTGCGAGCTCAAATGCTTCGGGAGGGGGTGCCAGGTAGTTGGATTTCTGTGCCGCCGTCGCTGATACCCTCAGCTCATTGGTCGGTGAAGGCTTCTAAGGTCTCGCAGGTTCCGGCGGTGCTCAGACGATCCGCCCAAGTTGAAGCCGGCCTTCCCGGCTCATCAAGAGCACCATTCGGCCTTGCTGCAGCCCTCGGTTGCTCATCCACGGCCCCTGCGTCAGTTTGCATCGCTGCGGAGGCCGCTTCCCAGTTGCAGACATTACCTGAGACCGGTTGATATACCGAGGTGTTATTGGTGGCGTCTTTGCCGGGCGTGTATGATTGATATGTGATGGCGCGGACCCGCAAGAGTCGTTCTGGAAGTGCGCGAGCGTCGACGGGAGGTAGCAGGCGTGGCGGGGGGCGGGATGAGGGCGAGCAGCAGCAGAGGGGCACGTCGGCGAGACGGCGGGACAGCCCGGAGGGACGCAAGAAGATCAGACACCGACCAGGTACGGACGTCAGTGCGCATGCACGACTGTATTCGTGTCAGAGAGGTGGGAGGGGGATTGGGAGGAATGGGATTGACGACTGCTGTGCGTCGTGTGCGCTGCGGTTCTTGTCATGTCACCGTCCCTCAGGTTTCCGTGCGCTGCGTGAGATTCGCAAATACCAGAAGTCGACGGATTTGCTGATTCCCAAGCTGCCGTTCGCCCGTCTGGTCAAGGAGACCACCTACAAGCTGTTCGGCGAGCACTTCCGCTGGTCAGTGGAGGCCCTCCAGTGCGTCCAGACGGCCGCCGAGGCACACCTCACCGGCATATTTGCCGATGCGTACGCCCGCATTACTTACATAGGAAGAAACGCGCACAACACACTTACAACACGAGCAGCCGTGTGTGGCCTGTCTGTGTCTGTGTCTGTGGTGTGCTGTGCTGTGCTGTGTGTGTGTTTGCAGGCAGCTGTGTTCTTTTCATGCGAAGCGGGTCACTCTCATGCTCAACGACATACGACTAGGTGGGCGAGCCACTGAAGCAGCGTATGCAAGCCATGACGTGACATCTCCTGCTCTTGTCTGTCGGTGTGTCTGTCTGGTCCTGTCTGGTCCTGTCTGCATCTTTCCTTCCATCAGCGCGGCGCCTGCGCGGCGACGGCAAGTTTTAGCGGTGAACCTTCCAGCCTGTCTGCCTGCTCGTAACGAGGATCGAAACCCGACGTACTCTTTCCCTTCCCTCCCTCCCTCCCTCCCTCCCCTCACTGCATTCGTGTGTGGGTGCGTTGCGTTGGTGTTGGCGCGGTTGGCTGGCTGTTGCTGAGTGCGTGTACATTAGATGGGTGCTATGGATTGTTGGACTTATGGTGGCTGAGGGGACCGCATGGATGGATGGATGATACGGTTTTTTCACGAATCGAATGGGTGGACCGGTGTATGTGTGGTATGTATGGCTGGCGTGTGAGGGAGGGAGGGTTGGCTGCAAATCGATGTGCTTTCTATCTACGGCTGGCTGGCTGGCTGGCTAACCGCCTGTGTGTATGTTATGTGGACAGACCCTTCCTTCATGCAATGCATTGGGATGAATGTCGGACCAATCTATTGGGGTGAGGCGCATCTCGACCCAGGCTGGGGATGAAATCGATTTGTTCGTTTCCAATTGCTGGCGGGGCGCTTTGGTTTGTGCGCAGTGCCAGCAATGCAACTCTTCCTACCACCCTGCATCTGGCATCGCATCCTCCAGCTGGGCTCGCAGCTTCAAGAAGGAAACCGCCCATCAAGAAGGAACGCGTCGCAAGAAGGAACGCAGCCTTTGAAGAGGCATGGATGATTCACTCATGGAAGATGTGGCACCTGCAGCCCCTTCGGCACACCACACCGGACAAGCCATCAATGGCGACACTCACATGCCGCAAGCACCCGAGCCAGGACCAGCAGCACCAGCGGCGGCTGCAGCAGCTGCAGCGGCTGCATCTCCCTCCCCTGTCGCCCCTACTCGGCCCCCTCCCGGCCCTCCCCTGCCGGAATTTATCCGCATCGAGGTGCCCGGCACTGTCCAGGACCCGCAGGCAGTCATCAAGGCCATGGGAGGCGAGGACGAAATCTCTGCCGCCGTGAGGGACGACGACCCAGACAGACCTCTCAGCATCCGGCTGGGCGAGAATGACCGCTTCGCGACGCCCGTTCCATCTCGGCACTGCGACACGAGTGACCTTCTGGTGCGCGTGAGGAGGCGCAAGTACGCTGATGGCCGGCAGGAGATCGTCAATTTCCAGCCAGTGGGCTACGTGACCCGCGCGTATCGCTTCCGTGCTTTGGCTGACTTCTACTTCACGCCCCCTGAGACCGCCCGGAGCAGGCCGGTCCTCGATCTGGACGACATCCGGATCCCTGAAGACGAGATGGCCTTCTTCCGACCTCCCTACTTCTCCAAGCTCTATGACTCTTTCGACTTCCAGCTGCCCGAGGAGCCACCACCCGCTGCCGCAAAGGCAAAGGCAAAGGCCAAAGCGGCTGCTGCGAAGGCCGAGGGCGAGGCTGCTCCTGCCGCGGCTGCGGCTGCTGCTGCTGCTGGTGACGAAGGTGAGGGGGCGATGGAAATGGTCAAGGAGGAGCCAGAGGAGATGAATCCGGAGGCCAAGAAAAAGCCGTCGGGGAGGGGCGCCAGGCGGACTTTCGCCCGCAAGTGGGCTGAGGCCACGCCGGCCATCGAGCAGGAGGAGGGAGAGGCGTCACCACCAGCAGCAGCAGCAACAGCTGCTGCTGCGACGCCGGCCGGAGGAGAGGGCAGGGAGGTTGCAGACACGAGCACGGCGGTGGTGCCGGCACCGTCGGCGGCCAAGGACAAGAAGGCTCAGGTGCAGCTGGTGTTCCTGGCCAAGTTCAGTGACCAAGGCATACCTGCACGGCCATCTGACATCGACTTCAAACCAGGTGAATGACAGCGCAACACAGTACACGAAGCTGGCGAGCATCAATAATCGGTTGTGGTGTTCGTTCAGGTGCGGCGGTGAGTGAGATTGTGGCGCGGCTGTTTGAGGAGAAGCCCATCTGGCTGCGTCCCCAGGTGGATTACTTCGCGAGGGCGCGGCTGAGGGAGAAGGAGCCCCTCACAGGTGTCAGCGACTGGTCCCTGCGACGCGTCATCGCGTACCACTCTTACTCGTGGCAAGGTGCGCCTGACAACGCGACAAACCGATGGATGGGCGAAATGCATGCACGTGCGGGCGCGTGCAATTTTGCTTGGTGTGATGTGGTGTGTGCTGTGGGTGTGTGTGCAGATGGTCCGTGGCGGCTTGCGCTGTGTCGGTGGGGCTATGACCCAAGACAAGACCCAGAGGGGCGATTCTTCCAGGTGCAGTCACTGCACCCATAAATTCACCACACCACACGGACATCTGAATGCACCTCCCTGTGTCCAGGTGATCGATTTCCGCGACCCCTACTTCAGGAGCACGGCCTACAACCCACAACAAGAGAAGACCAAGGGCAAACCATCAGCAGCTGCTGCTGCAGCAGCCGCGGTGGCTGGTGGTCAGGAGGGCCAGGAGGGGCAGCAGGAGGGTGCTGAGGAGAAGGAGCCGACGTTCGAGCAGCTGATGCGGTTCCAGGTGCCGCCCAAGATGATGAACCAGATGTACATACTCGGCGACATCGACGACGCCCCCCTCCAGAAGGTCCTCAAGGAGGCACAGCTCCTCCAACAGCCAAAAATCGACACAGGCAAGGCCCCCCCGCCCCGCCCCTCTGCTCATGGATGGTCCATGTATGTGCGTGGCGTGGATGTGTGTGTGGATGTATCTATGTGCCACCCATCAGGCTGGTTCGACAAGAAGACGCTCACCCAGATCCGCAACCACCTGAAGCTCAAGTCTCAGCGGATGCGCGACCGGCTGCTGTCGGAGGTGCCCCGTGGCGTGGCCATGGAGCGGCAGCAGACCATCTCCACCAAGCGCATCCTGCAGAGGAAAGCAGCCAGCAGCAAGAGGCGGACCTCCTCAGCGGGGAGCAGGAGCAGGTCGGCCAAGGGAAGGGGCAAGAAGGACGAACAGCACCACCAGCAGCAGCAGGAGGCAGGGCAGCCTGAGCAGGAAGCGTCTCAGCAGCAAGAGGGGCAGGGCGGCGAAGGGGCGGGCGATGGGGATGGACCAGAGATGGATAATACATTGGACATGCGATAGATAATGGGACAGACTGACACGGGGCTGGCTTGGATTGGGTTGGATTGGACCTAACCGAGAGTGTCTTGTGGCCCATGGCTTGTGACGGACGGACTGCATTGATTGATTTCCTCAATGTGTTCATTCTCATATGTCGAGTCGTCTCTCCCATTACCAGAACATTCCTTCTCTCAACCCGTCGGCAAGGGGTGTCGATGGTCTCTGTTCGGTGTCGTCATCCTCCTGCCTTCGCTGTCCCCCGTCTGTGGGGCCAACGAAGCGAGGAACCCAACGAGACCGAACAGAGGCGCACCACCCCACCGCAATCCATGGAAACACACGTCGTCGTCGTGGAAAACCAGCAATCTTTATGACCTAGTGGCACGAAAAAAAGGCATTGCCGTTCCGTTCGTCATTTATCGTTGTTCTCACTCACAGCTGCAATGACTGCTGTGAGTCCGTACGAAGGCCCACGTGACATGACACAACACAGCACAGCACACCACACCAGCACTTGCATGGACGGACACAGAGCAGAAAAGCCTGCTCACTGACCCAAGACTCTCGTTACGGCCTCCTTGATCGCCGTTTCCTCTGTCTGTCTGTCTGTCTGCCAGCTCTCGTGACGCCGTTGACCAGCACGCTATCGGGCATTCCGTCGACTGCAGGATGCCTGATCACATGCCGAACAACTGCATGAGAGCAGGCAAACGAGACCAACGAAAAGCCATCTCAGCCAGTCCCTCTCTCGGCAGCCAGCCATCGAACCGTCACATCCATCCATCGCGTTGCATGCCATGCATAAAGTGAGGGCAACAAAATGACGCCCATAGGGCAGCACACGTTTAATTCCTAGCCAGCCTTCACTAACTACCACTACGTGTCTGTACGAATACTCACAAAACTGACACACACATACGTTCAAACCTGGTCATATGTGTGTATGCCCGTATGCACCCTCGTCGGTCGGTCTGAGTGTGTGGTGGATCAGAATCTGTAGCCGAGTATCTTGTTGACCTTGCCGGTCTTGATGCGCACCTTGCCGTCGCCCCCGTGCTTCTCGGGGAACCGGCAAGTCTCGTAGACCTTCAGACAGTGCTGCCCGGCCTTGGTCGACCGAAGCTGACCTCTCTGAACAAACAGACGGACACGTGCACACACACAGAGAGAGAAAGGAGAATGCATCTTGTGCTCTGTGTGTGTGTGAGTGTGTGTGTGTGTTTATGTGAGTGTGTGCGTACTCTCTTCTCGAGTTCTGGCGGCGAAGCGTCATAGGACTCGGACTGGCCGAAGACGCCGCTCATCTGGGGAACGCCGACAAGCACGTTTGCGATGGCAGCGAACGTCTGTGGACGAAACGGGTGAGTGAGGCAATGGACACACGGATGGATGGATGGATTGATTGATGGATGGATGGATGGTCGCGTGCTGTGTCACTCAGTGACTGACCAGGTCGGCAGCAGTGAAGGACGATCCGAAGAGGTACTGCCGACCGTCGCTTCACACACACGCACACAGAGAAACCATCCATCCATCCATCGCTCACGGTGATTGTGTGAGTGGTTTGCGGGCGGACCTGAGTTTGTTTTCGACAAGTGTGAAGACATCCATGACCTCCTTCTGGTACTCATCCAGCCTGTCCCACGACAGACCGAACGCCTTTGTCATGATGCCTGCCATCTGCAGGACGCACACACATCCACACACGGGGATACGCCATCCAGCAATCATCAGTCCCGGAATTGCGCGCATGTGCTGCGCACCACAGGGAGGACGAATGGCGCCATCATGTTTTCGACGACGGATCCGTGCGACATGAACACCCGGGCTATCTTGATCTTGGCTGATGCGTCCTTGCCATATATCGTGTAGGCCATCGACCGCACTGCCGGCGCCAGCTTCTCGTTCACGATCTATCACATGCAGTGAGTGATACGTCTGCCTGCGTGCAAGCGCATGTAAAAGCTCATTGGCTGACCCTCTCGAATGCCTTGATCTCCTCCTTGTGCTCAGCGGGGTAGAGGTTGAGCTCAGGATGCTTCTCAGCGATGAAGTCGAGAATGTCTGACGAGTCCGTTAGCACCTTGCCGTCAGGCAGCACCAGCACGGGCACCATCGTCGATGCACCTACATGATGCACACACGCAGCGGAGACCAGTCATCAGCCCGCTATGTGTGCATCTCTGTCTGCGTGTCTGTGTCGGTTGTGTCCGTTCACCCACCCTCGCGCTCACTCACCTTTGGTGGCCTCGAGTGTGTAGTGCGCGTGCATGCCGGGCGGGTGGGCGTCCTCAACGTAGTCATCTCCACTCAGGTCGAGAGCCCACCGCACCTTCTCGGTGAAATGAGACACTGCAACACGCAACACACAGCAGACATTAGTCAGCCAGATCTGGCAATGATCAGAGGCGCAGGTGTGTCTGCTCGCCTGGTATCGAGATCAGGCGCGCCTTTCCGCCGCCCTCCGCGGTCTTCTGCGGCTCTTCGACAGCACGAAATGTGGTCAGCGCCCATGCGATGAAGGGATTCGGGGCGATGGCGTTTCTTGCCGAAGGTGGGTAGGTGGTGCTGATGTCTGTGCACACTTTCGACATGGTTTTGTGCTTTCCTTCTCGGAGCTCAAAAGCTCGCCCGTCGAGAAAATTGAGGGACGAGACGGGAACTCTTTTTTCTTTTTTCTTCGCCTGTGTTCCCCTTTTTCATCCCCTCGTTCTTCGCCTTTTCCCGTGCTCCCGTTCATTCAAGCATCGACATCGACTTGCCGTTCGCGTTGTCCGCACCACCACCGCGAAGGCAGACCATGGTGCGAGGAGGCGAGAAGGGGATAAGGAAGAGGACGGCAGGACGGCAGACGGCCGCAATGCACGTCCCTCCTCCCGTCTGTACGTTTCTCATTCGTGTGCTGTCATTTTGTGCTCGCCCTGGCCCGGCTTGGACTTCCCTTATTTTGGCCGTGCGAGGGCGTATTGCACCGAATGCCTGCACCTCGCAGAGCAGGTGGGCGAACGAATGAATACACACCGACACACACACACGCGCGCGATACACGAACAAGGATCTGTCTGCTCGTGGTGGGCATCTTCAGCGGGAGAAGACAGCCGCCAAACTCGGCGCCAAGCCCATCGTCGGCAGGCCCGTCTGCCACACCGAGGGAACCGTGCGGACCAATGACCGACGAATGGTACGAACAAGGCAAGGGAAGAAGGATTGATCTCCATTGGGGCCTACACTGTGTCTTTATCTCTTGGTGCAGCTCTGAGCTGTCGAGCTGCGAGATTCTCCGGGTTATTGCGGCAAGGACTGCGGACATCAACGCCAGAGTGAACAGGCTTATTGTTGAGCGGCAGGTGCCGGCGCAGACGCCCCAGCAGCCCCTTCCCAAGCAGGCAGAAGCACCACCCGCCAGCAACCACCAAGCGCGTGAGAAAAGAAGAGGGTGAAGGTTGTTCTTATAGTTGTGAGTGCGGCTGGTCAGGTGTTGGCCATGAGCAAGCGACAACTGAGGCCAGATTCATCCCTCTACTCATTGCGACCCTCAAGAAAGACTTTATCTTCGTCGTTGAAAGGATGTCGTGTAAGGACAGGACAGCCTTGCAGAGATGCCAAAGATACTTCTTGTGTTCTTCGGTGCAGCTGACTGTTTCATGCCGCTAAGGAGATGGCCGCCAGGAAGACCGGGGCAGGGCAGGTGCTGACAGACATCCAAGGATGGCGCAGACACCTGCGCCGGAGCCGAAGCCCTCGACCAGCAAAAAGGCGGCGATCGAATGCACCAGACAAGGATACATCCACGGACTGTCTGCTGTCTGTCTGTCTGGCTGTCTGTCTGTGCCAGCGTCTCGACCGGAGAAGCAAATGGAGACCGAGCTAATACACACAAATTGGATTCTCTTCTCTTCTTTCCGTGGGTTTTCTTCTCTGTTTGGGGCAGGATTGGCATAGTTGGGGATACGAACGTTTCTGTCGATAAAGCTGTCGGTGCCGGACGACCCAAAAAAGGGGTGCAGGCTGCTGCGGGAGGTGAGAGGATGTCACGTGTGTCGTCTCGCCAGTGATTTCCCTTCTCCTTTTTGCTCAGGTGAGTGAGGATCTTTGCAAGGACAGTCCCCACCGCCATTTGGCAGTTGGGCCGGTGGTCGCGCATTATGTTGAGAGCCGCAAATTGTGCAGAGATGAGGACATGCTGGTCAGCTGGACGCACTCGTTGTCAGTCAAGAGACATTCATTTGACCTGGTGTCTGCTGCGCATATGTGGTTGCTGCAGACGCCGCTCCCCCCGCTCATCAGAGGCTACCTCCGTTTCGACAACGCGTGAGTGAAAGGGCGCTCGATCATCACTCATCACAAACCCTTGTTGTCTTTATGCAGTGACCGCGAGCAGGACTATCAACAGGCCGTCGACATCATGACTTCTGAAGTGCGCAGGTACGCAAGAGCAAGTGGATGAATGCGGTGCTGATGCCTGCTGTCGCCGCTTCATTTTGGTGTCGTCCAGTGAGTTGATGTGGGCGGGTGCGAGCAGAGACCAAGGAGATCTGCTGCCACAGCTGAGGCGGTACAAGGCACGCCGTCTTGCATGGCCATTCTTCGTGATGCGGCGATATGAGGACGTGCGGGCCATTGTCGGACAAGGAAAGAGAGAATGAGAAAATCACCAAGAACAGACTATACATACCTACGTTACATTATTGGTTGCAGCGTCCTTCTCGTCGCTAGCCGATGCCGGAGAGGCGCCGCTCGCATACATCGCATCGTTGCTGGCCGGGCGTGTCGATGAGGCCATGCGGAGAGCCTACCTGCTGCATGTGGTCAGCCATTCCGCTGGCAATGTCGCTGTCTCTTCTCATCGTTTCTTCTTGCTGCTTTAGCCCCAGGAATCGGCGGAAAGCAAGTCAAGCGACACCTGCAGTGGATGGGAGGCAGCCATGTTGAGGCGGCTTGGCCAGCAGCCCACGTAAGACACAACAAAGATGGCGGTGTACACACGGAGGATCCTGACCACTGCACACGCCTCTGAGTCGCCTTCTTTCTTTCCAGATTCCTCTTAGAATGCGATGTGTTGGTGACCAGTCAACGAGTTGCGTTTGGATTTGGTGAGATATATTCCTCTCTTTGCTGGTTGTCTCATGGACAGGACGCAATAGTGAGGACGGCTTCTGTCCATGAGTCCAGCAGCCTCCCATGGCGTTCAGAAGCATGCACCACCAGCACGCGGCGGTGCGGGATGATCCACAACGGCCGCAGCACCACCAGGGAGGTCAGGCTGAGCTTCGAGAAGGACCGACAGGGGCGAGTGGGAGTCGCCTGAATGCTGACACAGTTCCATTCACCAGTTGGGCGGGGGGATTGGGATGTCGCGGTGTCGATGAGGTATGCGGTGAAGACTTCCAGCAGATGGGCGTGGACCAGTGGATGAACGGATCCTTCCAAGGTGGGTGATGGGGACAGACAGACAGACAGACAGACATAGAGAGAGAGAGAGAGAGAGGAGGGAGGGAATGGCCAACACACACATACGTCGCCCTCCATCACTCATGGCTTGCTGCATGTGCTGTTTGTTTCAGGCGTGTGTGAGTACTCGTGTAGTCATGGCGGCGACGGTTCCCCGGCGACCATCGTCTCTCCCCCCCACCCACTGCCGTTCAACAACGACACGCTGCAGGGCCACTCGTCAGCGTCAGCGGGCGTCAACCGGATACAGCTTCCCGACGGCAGCGTGGTGTTCACCGACTCATCGCTGGCCAGCCCCACGGCTGCTGCAGCGGTGCCGTATGAGGCGATTGGGCCGGCATTCCCCCCGCCAGTCATCTTGCCGACGTCCTGGGACCACCCCCATGCCCACCCTCGCCCAAGTGACGTCCCGCGCTATCCAAATCCTTATGCCGTAAGTGACGGAGAGAGAGAGAGAGAGAGAGAGAGCAGCAGGCGAGAGATGCGCTGTGTGTCTGTGTCTGTGTGGGGGTATGTATGCATGTCTGCATGTGTGTTGTGTTGTGTCGTGCAGAGGGTGGGCTATGGCCCTGCGAGGCCCATGGTGGTGAGGACAGGCATTCATTTCGAAGTGGGACTGCGACCATTTGCTGGTAAGTAAGTGTCTTTACACATGCGGTGCGGTAAATAAAGACACACCTCCCCATCCATGGATCCATCATTCATGACATGATGGATGCGATGCATCGCATCCGTCTGTCTGTCTGTTTGTTATTTATCCATCTCTGTCTATCTATCAGGTGGTCAGTATGCTTACAAGGGCCACCATGACCTGCCTGCAATGGCATTCGCGGGCGGAGGCGGGCCGGGGCCCACACGTGTGCCGATTATCCCACACACTCACTGTATGGGCACGACACACATACTCACATATATAACACACCACACTCAAACACATACATACAGCACACTCACCTCACTGTGTCTGTGTCTCTGTCTGTGTTGGATGCATGGATGGATGGATGGATGGATGCAGACTGTCGGGGTGCTGCATATGGCCGACACCCACACTGCCGAAACCACACAGACAGGTACAAACACACACAGAATAAAGACTCAGGTAGGCGGGGCCGTGTCATCCGTTCTATTCTGTCTGTCTGTCTGTCTGTCAGGGGAGTAGTGTGTTCATCGCACCCCTCCAGCGGTCGTCCCCCCTTCCGACCCCCGCCACCCCACCGTCGATTAGCCGCGCCATCCCACCCACTGGTGGCCACCGGGGCCCACAGGCACATGCCGTCCAACGGGGGAGGCGACCAGACAGCCGCAGACGGACCCCTCAAGAGGCTCTCGCGCTCCACATGGTTGATCTGCAACCCGAGGTGACATCAGCCAAGGCCCTCGACGACTACTTACTTCATTGCGTCCTTCCCAGTGAGCGAGCCGCCGCGCGGTGTCTGCGTATGTGTGACCATCTTCGTGTCGGTGGTGTGTGTGTGTGTGTTCCAGATCTCGTGGCTGGAGATCACAGCGGTGATTTGGCCTGCCCCCAGTGGGGCGACTAACACTGCCATGAATGCGTGGGGGTGCGCTCGTGCGTGCGTGTGGTTGGCCGTGATTGCGCCCAGCGAGAGTGTCGAGCCTGCTCATCGTTGCCTACATTTTATATTTTTTGGGCCGTGAGACATCAACCCCACGTGTTTTTACACGTACAAGCCGCCTACTAAGAGGGTAAGCCTAAAGAGAGACACGCCTCAACATCGTCGCAACATGGATGGCACGTCAATCATATGGCGTGTGTGTGTGTGTGTCTGTGAGCGTGTCAGGCAACGGCACCCAGAACATCTTCTGGACTGACCCTGATGTGTTCTTTTGTTCGATACACAGATACTCATCTTTCTGCCCCGTAAGCCTGCCAGCAACGGAAATCATTCCAGCAACGGATCCGTTGCTGGTGTCTGATCAGAACACGGGTGACATGGACGAGATGGGGGAGAGCGATGGCTATGGCTATGGCGCCACACTCAACCTTTACGCCATCTTCAAGCACGTCATCGTGCCTGTGGTACACCACATGGCATGGAAGCTGTAGAGTTCGACCCCCTGGGTGAGCCCACAATTGCGCGCATGAGAGATGGGGATGACATTGTGTGCCCATGTGTGTCGTGTGTGTAGGAGAGTGTCACGTGAGTCCTGGGTTGTACGGGTGGATGACGGAGCAGATATGCCGTCTCGCCGAGATATACGCAGACGGGAAAGTCATGCTGGGTACCACAGACGCAGAGAAGAGAGACACTGAATGACACGCATCGAATATGTGTTATGGCTGCAGTGTTAACAGAAAAGGCACGCAGGGGAGAGAAGGGGAGGTGCCCACCTGCCATGAGTTACATACATACACATCATTGTTGTCCATCATGCATGTGGGGCAGGATGACTTCCTGACGCTGTTCTACGACAGGGGTCACAGGGCTGGATGGAGGTGCTACTCGAAGCCAGAGGCGGTCGCACAGGCACACAGAGAAAGAGAGAAAGAGGATTTTGCCATCATGGCCCATACGTCTCGATGTGTGTGTCTTGTGTTTCAGAGAGACACACCCCCTGCTGCTGCTGCTAGTGGTGGTATTGGTGAGGATGTGTGGCGAGGTACCGGGCCTACGGCAAAGGCCTCTCGCGCATCGCAGGGGTACGCTCGCATCCACACAACCACATAACATACACACGGACGCATTCGCAATCAGTGGAGTCGCACTCGCATGACCTGGTGTCTGATGCGCAATGCGGTTGCTGCATGCGAGCTCCCACCGGCGATCAGAGACTACGTCAGCTTCGACAACGTCATCACTCGCCCTTGCCTTCTCCGTGTGGCGTGCGTAAGGATGATCGCTGCCTACATCTTATATCCTTTGTTTGTTTTGTGGCACGTAACGTAAAGCACACAGATATCAAGCGTGGTGCCGAGGATTCGCAATGGCGTTACACACAGGAGGACTGGGTTTTTTAGCATGACAAGTTGCAATGCGAGACGCAACAAAGGCTGCTTTCTGTGTTTTGTTACCGGCTGTCTATGTGCAGCGACGAGAATCCTCTGTGTGAGGAAGGTGGCTGTTCTGCGGGCTGAGCTGCAGCGGACCAAGGCTGGAGTAAGAGAGAGATGGATGGTCGACTTGTGTGTGTGTGTGTGTGTGTGTTCTCGAAGAGGAGAAAACCAACTTCGAGCACTACTCCAACTTGGTGAGTGAGCTTCTGGCGAGGTCCGGGGTCCCAGCGGACTGGTGCATGCAGGAGGTGTACGACATGCTCAACGAGGAGTGGCCCGAACCGTCGAAGGACTCGTGCCTCTACCGCGACTTGGCAGCCGAGCTGGGCAGACAGAGGGCCCACCGGGAGATGCTCCAGTAAGCAATTGATTGGCACACGAGCGGGCGCGATTTCATGAAAGGCAGCCAGCGTCTGTCATCCACACACATGTCTTTCTCGTGCTGGCTGCGTTTGTTGTGATTTGTGTGGGTGCAGACAGGAGCTGGCCACACTGAGGGACAAGCTAGACCAGGTGACACAACAAAGATGGCGGTGTACACACGGAGGATCGTGACCACTGCACACGCCTCTGAGTCGCCTTCTTTCTTTCCAGATTCCTCTTAGAATGCGATGTGTTGGTGACCATCCACGAGTTGCGTTTGGATATGGTGAGATATATTCCTCTCTTTGCTGGTTGTCGTTCCGACAAAGACGACGAGGACGCAATAGTCAGGACGGCTTCGGTCCATGAGTCCAGCAGCCTCCCATGGCCTTGAGAAGCATGCACCACCAGCACACGGCGATGCGGTTTGACCCACAACGGCAGCAGCACCACCACTGGCAGGGAGGTCAGGCGGAGCTTCGAGAAGGACCGACAGCGGCGAGTGGGAGTCGCCTGGGTGGTGACGCTGCTGCATTCACCAGTTGGGCGGGGGGATTGGGATGTCGCGATGTCGATGAGGCATGCGATGAAGACTTCCAGCAGATGGGCGTGGGCCAGTGGATGAGCGGATCCTTCCAAGGTGGGTGATGGAGACAGACAGATAGAGAGAGAGACAGACAGACAGACAGAGGGAGAGAGAGAGAGAGAGAGAGAGGAGGGAGGGAATGGCCAACACACACATACGTCGCCCTCCATCACTCATGGCTTGCTGCATGTGCTGTTTCAGGCGTGTGTCGGTACTCGGTTCCCCGGCGACCATAGTCTCTCCCCCCCACCCACTGCCCTTCAACAACTACACGCTGCAGGACCACTCGACGCCAGCTTCCCCACGGCAGCGTGTTCACCGACTCATCGCTGGCCAGCCCCACGGCTGCTGCTGCAGCGGTGCCGTATGAGGCGATTGGGCCGGCCTTCCCCCCGCCAGTCATCTGGCCGACGCCCTGGGACCAGCCGCATCCCAACCCTCTTCCAAGTGACGTGCCGCGCTATCCATATCCTTATGCCGTAAGTGACGGGGAGAGAGAGAGGGGGAGTGATGGCAGCAGGCGAGAGATGCGCTGTGTGTCTGTGTCTGTGTGGGGGTATGTATGTCTGCATGTGTGTTGTGTTGTGTTGTGGTGTGCAGAGGGTGGGCTATGGCGCTGCGAGGCCTATAGTGGTAAGGGCAGGCATTCATTTCGAAATGGGGCTGCGACCATTTGCTGTAAGTAAGTGTCTTTACACATGCGGTGCGGTAAATAAAGACACACCTCCCCTCGTCATCCATCCATCATTCATGACATGATGGATGCGATGCACCTGTCTGTCTCTTTGTTTGTTATTCATCCATCTCTGTCTATCTATCAGGTGGTCAGTATGCTTACGAGGGCCACCATGACCTGCCTGCAATGGCATTCGCGGGCGGAGGCGGGGTGGGGCCCACACGTTTGCCGATTATGCCACACACTCACTGTATGGGCACGACACACATACTCACATATATAACACACCACACTCAAACACATACATACAGCACACTCACCTCACTGTGTCTGTGTCTCTGTCTGTGTTGGATGGATGGATGGATGGATGCAGATTGTCGGGGTGCTGCATATGGCCGACACCCACACTGTCGAAACCACACAGACAGGTACAAACACACACAGAGGGAAGATTCAGGCAGGCGGGGCCGTGTCATCCGTGCTCTTCTGTCTGTCTGTCTGTCTGTCAGGGGAGTAGTGTGTTCATCGCACCATTCAAGGGGACAGGAGAGGAAGAGCGGGACGACATGCTCGATGATGAGGAAGCGGCGGGATCGCTGCCTGCATTTTATATCCGTTGGTTTGTTACTCAGTGACTATTGCATGCGGATCGACCGGTTTGATGTGAAGTGTGCAGCCACTACGTGTCTCTCCGTCGGTTGGTCCATCCCCCCATCCCCCCGTGTGCAGTCAGTATGGCTGCGCAGTAGCTCGGCTGCATTTGGATTCATGTCATCGAACGAAGGACAGTCGCGTATGTACTGCACTGCACGGGTCCTTAGTCCTACTTCACTTTCCTCTGATTATCTACCCCAGCAAAAATACAAAAGTCGTCTTCACATCCACATGACATCCACTCCTTGATCAGCTGACATTAGCCAGCCAGCGAAATGAACGGCTCATCCTCGGCCATGGCCTCGGCTGTCGTCTCCACATCGCCGATGACCGATGCACAACCGTGGCTGGCCAATACACAGACACAGACGCATCGATCGCATCGTGTGTGGGTGAGCTGTGCGATGCTCTGGCTGCGTCTCCTCTACTCTACATACCCTGATGCGCGTAGATCTTCAATGCACGCAGCTGCAGCTGATGCAGGCACCTGCGACACAGACAGCTCCCATCCCTGCCATGCAGGCAGAGAGGCACGCCTTGCTCACCGTGGCGATGAGCCCGCCCGACGTCTGGGGGTCGAAGAGCAGCCGACACGATGGCGTTGACGATGCAGCCCCTCCCGCATCGATGATGAAACGACTCACTCTACACACACGCACACCACCAACAAACACACTCACCCACTGCACACATCTGTCCGTCATCGCACCTTTCATTTGACTCCTGTAGTGTCGAGAGATGTCCGTCTTTCACGCACTCGAGTGCGCCATCGAGCAGCGGCACTTGTGAGGGGTCCAGCCGCACACGGATGCCGCAGGAGGGGTCTCTCGCCTGGCTCGACCGCACCATCTCGCTCAGATGACCGAGTAGGCCAAAACCTGCACACCAACCACACACGGATGTCTATGAACAGGTGTTGTGTTGGTGCTTGGGGGGGTATTTGGTAGGGTGGGTGGGGAGGTGAGGGGGCGTACGCACCGGTGATGTCGGTGCAGGCAGTGGCGTGGTATTTCCTCAAGACATCGGCTGCAGGGCCGTTCGACTGAAGCATCGAGGCCACCGCACCCCGCATCCACCTGAGGTGACCACACACACATCACACACACACAATCCACCTGCACTGCACTGCACGCCACACCTCATTCATCCGACCGACAGACCGACCTGCCTCTGGCCTTGCCCTTCATGTCAGCGGCAAACAGACAGCCCGTCCCAATGGCCTTGGTCAGCATCACCTTGTCACCGCCCCTCATGCCACCTTTGGAGAGCAACCTGCCCTCACCATCACCATCACCCTCAGCAGCTGTGTTGAGCGTGCCGGTGATGGTGAAACCCAAGCACGGCGAAGGCCCGTCGCTCTCGGCCGTGTGGCCGCCCACCAGAGCACAGTTGGCCGATGAGAGGGACTTGCACGCGCCACTCATCAGCTGGAAGAGCTGCTCCTCCAGCTGCATGACACACGGGGGGCATGAGTTTGTGTTTGTGAATAAGGGGGGCGGGTGGGTGCATGTGGGGGGGTATCTTACTTTGTTGTCCGCAGCGAATGGTAGTGAGACCATTGCAAGGGCTGAGAGAGGTTTGGCGCCCATGGCGTAGCAGTCGGACAGGGCGTGTGTGGCGCAGATCTGGCCAAACACATAGGGGTCGTCCATAAACGCCCTGCGCACACACAGCAGAGCATCACAACACATTGCAACTGAGTGATGCCCGCCCCCCTCCCTCACCTGAAAAAGTCGATGGTCTGGACAATGGACGTGCTCGGCGCCTTGGCCGTCGGGTCGTCGGCAGGAATCGTCAGCACCGCCGCATCGTCAGGATCGTCCATGCCAACCACCACCTCGTCTCTCCTGGGCACCTGCCCCTGCAGCCTCTTGAGCACTCGCGTCAGGATGGACGCACCGATCTTTCCGCCGCACCCCGCACACCGCATTGTGGGGTGAGGGGGGAGGGCGAAGGCTACCGAGGCGGAATGGGGGTTGAAGGTGCGCTTGGGGTGTGATGGGGGAGGGGAGATGGCGTCGTCGGCCATCGATGGGAGGTCGGTGAACTTCTGCATGAACGCCCGATCGATGTAGTCCTGACCAACGCATGCAAGTCGTGTCGGAATGCCATGCATGGATGGATGTATCCTGCCTGCATCCACCCTCACCTTCAATGTCCACCAGTAGCCTCCCTCAAAGCAGAAGGCCCCCCGCGACGCCACCGCATACTTGTCCCCAGTGCTGATGAGGCTCAAGAACTCCTTCTGCGGCGTGAAGGGCACCAGCGGCTGACCCAGCAGCGCTCTGCGAAGGTTGGCCGTGAGCGGAGGCCCTTGACGGACCGCAAATACGCCCGCTTTCGGGCGTGGATGGGGCACCACTGACGCAATATCCCCTGACACACATACACACACATCTCATGAGAGGCTGCGTGTGTGTGTGTGTGTGTATGTGTGTTTGCCCACCTGCCGCGAAGACGTTTGGTGTGTTGGTTGACTGAAGGGTGGCATCGACGCGGATGAACCCCTCTGCGTCAAGGTCTAGGCCAGCCGCCGTCAGCCACTGCTGTGCCGACGCGTGTGTGCACCAGATGCACTCGTCGTACTCGAACGTGCGGCCGTCAGCGCATGCGAGTGTGCCGCCCTTGTGGTCGTCGCGGCCCTTGACGTCGACCACATCGCACCCGCACGCCACCTCCACATGCCGGTCGCGCAACACGCGTTGCATCGCACGCTGGCAATCACACAACAACACAACACAACACAACACAACACAGACAGACAGACACATCGCACAACACGCATGTGCTTGTTGTGGCGTGTTCTGGTTCTACCTGCACGCCGCCAGCATGCCCCTGCAGAATGGCCGGGCCCTTGGTAAGTATGGTGAACTTGAGCCTCTCACTGCCGCCAGCTCCCATGCCCTTGAGCCGATGCTGCATCGCCAGGGCCATCTCCACACCAGCGGCCCCGCCGCCCACCACCAGCACCCTCAGAGGAGCGGCCTTGTCGTCTTGTGTATGGTGCATGATTCTCTCCTTGATGAGGCCCCACTTGTGTGAGAGGCGGTCGATGGGCTTGACGGCAGCCAGCCGCGGGGCGTCGGGGAACTTGAGGCTGGGGGTGGACCTGCGGAACACACACACAGGTGAGGAGGTGGTGAGTTGTGGAGATGAGATATGAGTCTGTCTGTGTTGTGTGCACGCACCCGATGTCGATGGAAAGGACGTCGTAGGCCACCGGCGGCCGTCCGTCTTTGCAGACGACCCGACGGTTGGCCGTGTCAAGGCCGCACGCCTCGGTCTGCATATACACACATGTACCACGAATTCTGAACGAACGAGGTGATGTGATCCCTGTGGGCCATTTCCGGCCTAACATGTATGAGTGCGGCCTTTGCGAATCTGCAGAGGCGCTGCAGATCAATGTGGCACTCATCGGCTGTGTAGTGACCAGCAATGTGACCTGCACCACTCACCCACACCCCACACAAGTCACTGAGGCGTACATACAGGAAACAAGATGATGACCGGCCCATGCATGTGCTGACTGACCAGGCAACATGCCGCTGTATGGCGTGTCCACATCTCTGCTGATGAGCGTCACCCGCACCCCGGGGATGGGATCCATCCCGAAGCTCTTGAGCACCTGTACATGGGCATGGCCGCCTCCTACCAACACCTGACAGACACACATGCATTCCTCCATCGATGTGGCTGATCCATCGTGCTTCCTCAAGACTCACCAGATCTTTGACGATCGGATCAGGAGGCTTCATGGCCATCCGTGGCGTCAGTGAAGAGATGCGAAGGCCCAATGCGCAGGGGCAAACGACCACAAGGAGGATGAATGCGACGCCTGCACTGATAATGCTGACAAGGGGTGAGCCGAATTCAGCCACGATGGCCTCCAGATCTTGGCAATGGCCAGCCCGCCAAGCAACAACAGACGCACGAGAAGCCTCCACTTGGACTGCGAGCTTCAAAACCATAGGAGCTATGCTTGCAGAAGGGGAAGGCTGGTGCTTCAGACTCCATCAGCTGCTCAGGCGGAAGGCGGGATCTTCCGGAAAACAGGTGGTTTGAAGCTGCACAGACGGTGCGCCTGATCCAGATCATCAGATCTTGCTCGCCATTCATCGCCTGACCGTCCCAACCGCAGTCCGACAGAAAGCGCACCGCCACCGTCTCAATCAGCACCTCTCTCCTCCATGGAGCTGCTGCCCTCCGAGCTGCAGCAGTTTCGGCAGCGGTCATTCTGGGATCGATTCTTCCTCCGGAGGGGGAGGAAGGCCTTCGAGTGGTATGGAGAGTACCGCGACATCCGCGCCATTCTGCGGGGGCTGGGCGATGAGGGTTCGGGGCCGCATGCGCCGCCCAGCTCGCTGTTCGTGCTGAATGTGGGGTGCGGCAACTCTGAGCTGAGCGGCCAGATGTTTGACGATGGGTAAGACACAGACACAGACACTGCAACGGGTGGCTCAGGGTGAGTGCGCATCTGTTGTGTGTGTCTGTGAGTGTGTTTCTTTTGGTGTCAGGTATCTGAACATATGGAATGTGGACTTCTCAGATCTCGTCCTTAAGGTGAACAAACACACACGCTCCGTGTGTCTGCTCACATCTTATTCCTTCCATCATGCAGGCAATGCGCGCCAAGAGTGTGTCGTCGGCTGGGCTGGAGTGGTGCTGCATGGACATGACTCGAACGGCATTCAGGCAAGGGCTGTTCGACCTGGTCATCGACAAGGGCGCACTCGACGCATTCCTCACTGGTGAAATGGCAGGGCACGCTGCGCTGCAGGACTCATTCTTCTTTGGTATCCATCCACGCACCCATTTCGTGTGGCGACAGGCGAGGGCGTCGATTTGCGTCGGGAGGCGACTCGTTTTCTGGACGAGATGTGGCGGCTGCTGTGTGACGGGGGGCACTACGTGTGCATCACACTGGCGCAGGACTACATCATCAAGGAACTGGTGATGAGACAACAAGCAGACAGGCCTTCATGCTGTCACCATTGCTCTCCTCTCCCGCGTCTCCTCTGCAGGTTCGGTATTTCTTCAGTCGCCGTGTGGGCGTCCGGTGCCATCCCTTCTCGATCTCCGATGCAGCCACCACACACACGTCGTCCGCCAGGCATCAGAGGGGGGACATTCCGTCCGCTGAGCGGCAGGCACGGCTGCAGCCCTTCATGCTGATCTTCCAGAAAATGCCGCAAACAGCATCTGGGTGAGAGAGAATGATAGCAGAGAGGCCGAATGCGGATGTCTGTCGCTGTTCGTTTGCTCAGAAATGATAAGTCGGTAAAGGTTGCCAAGTGCGCCATCTACCCCGAGAGCATGGCGGCGGAGCAGCAGCACCAGAATGGAGAGGGCCCGGCCGGCAAGGATGGACCTGAGAGCGCCATGGAGCCATTGCAAGACACGTCGATATTCGAGCTGCCCAGTGAGTGAGTGAGTGGATGCACGAGTCTCCCCTTCTCTCCTGCCTGCTTATACTGACGTGTGCATGTGGGGGCCTCAGAGCATGTCTTGGAGATCAACAAGCATCGTGTGTGGAAGGAGACCATCGCTACCTACAGGCCGGGACAGTACGAGGTCATCAACCTCATCCCACCACGCACAGCAGCAGCAGGAGGGTCATCCTCATCTTCATCTGCCCCCAACAAGCCCCCGCCGGCCACAGCAGCAGCGGCACGGCAGTCTGACGGCGGTGGTGGCGAGGTGTATGACATCTCTGCCAAGTACCACATAGCTGTGTTCGACAACCCCCAGCACTCGATGAAGAGAAAGAACACGTCGGCCGTCATCATTGTGCCACGGGTACCCAGGCCGGCCGGCCACGTATGGATGGGTCATGCCATGTCATGCATGTTGTCTGTCTGTTGTGTGAATCCCTCACATCAGGGTCGCGAGAATGAGTGGATGTTTTCGACACCAGAGGGCAGCCAGGAGGTCAGTCACACAGCCAGCCCAGCCAGGCAAGGCAAACAACCCACAATATATACGGCACGGCCAGCAGAGGAGCTTAGCTGTGTCTATCTCTTTGCGTGTGCGTGTGCGTGTTGTGGTGCAGTTGGCCTCTCAAGTTTACGTCAAGCGGCTTCTTGTCACCACCTTCGGTGGGTAGGCAACCGACCAGCCAATCCATCGCTCACAGACGGATACCTTAGACGTACGCGTCATGTCATGTGTGTGTCCATGCCTGGCTGACAGGGATGTGTGACTCGTCCCACCACACCCCCTCCATGGACGACGTCAAGGCCGAGCTGCAGCCCTTCTTCAGAGAGCTCGTCCTCCCGTCCACATCAGTACGCCCGCACCACACAACACACAGAACACACACACACACACACACAGAGACAAAATATCCAATTGTCCGCTTGGTCAGGAGGAGGCCCCCAAGATCATGACTCTAGGCAGCGAGACCGACACCTCCACACCCGTGGCAGAGGTGATGTCCAAGCACGCCGGACGCATCTTGGTCCGTGACGTGCGCATCGAGCCCGAGGGCACAAAGCGATATCGCAGCCGCAGAGAGGCCAACGCGGCGCAGCCAGCAATGAGCTGGAAGTCCTTTGCCAGACAGGTAGATTAAGGAGGAGTAGAGAAGTAGCCATAGCATTTTGTCCTACCTACCTGTGTGTGTTGTGTGTGCAGATGGTGTTTGCCTGCAATCCTGGCACGGTGCAGTCGGAGGTGCTATATGAGGTCTGGACCAAGACGGACGATGAACCATCCGCACGGCGGACCTCACCGAAACGAAGGTACGTGACAGCACCACACACACATGCGCTGGTCTGGTGCACCGATCACTGGCTGCTTGGCTGCAGGGGTGGCCGCGGCTCGCGCAAGAAGAAGTCGTCACAGCCACAGCCACAGCCGTCCGAGGAGCCACAGGTTGACGACGCCACAACCGATGCCCCCCAGCCGTTCCGGTTCAACTTCCTCCACCCCACCTGCAGGTACCACGAGGCCATCATAGTGGGCCTGGCCTGCCTCCCGCCCTCATGGCTGCTGGAACTCAACGCATCGCCGGCCAGCTCCCCTTCGTCGCTGCTCGACGACCCCACGGCGCCCTCATCTGCCTTCACGGCCAACGAGCAGCCCAGGCTGCGTGTGACCATACTCGGCCTGGGTGCTGGCATCCTGGCGTCGACTCTGTCTGCCTTGTGCTCGTATTGGGGATGGGGTGTGCACATTATCGGCGTCGACAACGACGAGAAAGTCCTGCAGATGGCCAAACAGGTCAGTCTGCCGTTACTTTTACACACACACGTCCTCACACATGTGCCTCACTGCTTACTTTTCGTGTGTGCAGCATTTCGGCTTTGAGGGCATGCCGATGAAGTCGCCCGAAGAGAACATTGCTGAGGCCTCCCACCTGGCGAGCCAGACGGTGCAGGCCGTCATGCAGAAGGTCCTCACCAAAGACACAGACGGCCACACCAACACCGGCAATGACTCTGCTGCCGAACCAGCCGAGGCCGCAGCAGCCCAAGAGAAGCCGGCAGATCCACCGGCACCGGCCAACAGAGTGGAATATATGATCGGCGATGCTTTGGCGATGGTATCGACCTCCGAGCTGAGCCGCGTGTGCCCCGCACTGCAGCACATCATCATAGTGGACATCAACACCAACCAGCCAGACAGCCACCTCACATGCCCACCCAGCGAGGTCCTGCAGCCGGTCTTCCTGCAGCAGCTCGCGAGCCGCCTGCTCCCCGGTGGCCTGCTCGCCATCAACCTAGTCACCCGATCGGTCACGGCACGGCAGAACGCCCACCGCTCCCTTTGTGCCGTTTTCCCCCACGTGGTGCAGTTCCGGGTGCCAGAGGACATCAACGAGGTGCTGCTGTGCCAGACAGACCATCAGGGGAGCGAGGGACCATCTGCTGCATCACCCCAGAGGCGGAAGGGCAGCAGGAAGGGTGTGGGGAGTGAGGGCGACGACATTCGCGTGACGAGTGGTGATGCGCTGTACAATCGGATGAAACTCCTGCTGCCCAAACGGAGGGCGGGGCCGACGGTGGCAGCGGGGGAAGAGGGAGAGGGAGGGGGTGACAATGATGGTGCGGCCGCTGAAGAGGACGTGTGTATCGATTGGCTGGATGCATCGGTGTGGCGGGGTCGATTTCGTGTCTTGTCGTGTGGTGACAATGAAGAGCTGGGATCGTGACTGAGGAGCTGTTGGAAAGACGGATGGATGGTAACACGATGCGTAAGCAGCCGTGTGACCTTCATTTGATGCGACTAAGTCTCCCATGATCATAAAGCAGCTTGCCCCAGCACACACACGAACATCCACAAAAGCGCTCAGATTTCCCTCCACCCGCCACAAATATACACTGTTGCCACACATGCAGCAGAACGCCCAGCGCATGCAAAGCAACGACATCAATCAAAGAGCCACAGCAGTCAAGTTGAGGACGCACTAATGACGTCTACCTGCCTGCATCAGCACCATGCATCGAGGAAAAAAAGGGACACACGCACCGCACCCGACACATCTATCTAGTACACGCAGTAGTTGCCAACGTATGTACAAAACTTCAGCAAGAGGCCCAAAAACACGGCCGCTCAAAAACACGGCCGCCTCTGCTGTGTGTTGTGGTTGTCTATCTATGCGCCTCGCTGTCTGGTGAGGCTGTCTGCCGAAGGAGCCGACGCGCTCAGGGTCATCATGGCCTTGATCAGCTCGTCCTTCTTCCTGCAATACACACACACAGTACATCCTCCACGCCGTGTGTGGCAGATCCTCTTGACGGCCGCTGCTGCTGACCAGCTCGTCAGTTCGTATGCCTGTCGCTTCGAGTGCTCCATCTCCATGCACTCGTCAACCAAACTGTCGTCCCTGGACAGAACAGATGAGCACCAAACATATGGACAGAGACACTCAAGTGAGCCACACTCTGGTATGTATCTAGTCACACCTGAATGCGACGAGCATGTCGGTGAGGAAGGTGTCACGCAGATCGGCATACAGGAACCGATGCACCTGCGACCAACCAGCACAATACAAGCCATCAAAGCATCACAAATCCACACACGCCAACAAAGAATAAAGCATCACTCACCATGAGGGCCACGTCGTCGGCCACACGGTCGAGCATCGTGGTCACGTAGAAGTGTAGCGACACCTGAATTGTCACGGCACTCTGGTACTTGCGGCCCATGTTCCACCACTCATTCAGCTGATTGAAGAGGATGGGCTGGTTGGATTGCTTGTAGACCTTCATCGACATCTTCCGCCCGATCCTGGTGTTGGTCCAGAAGTGGTTGTCCGACAGCACACCAGCCAGGCCCTTCTGGACCATCTGCAGCGGGCAAGGGCGACCCATCAGGCAAAGAGGGGCTCGTCTGCGCAGCCTTAGAAGATCCTACCTCGCTGTAGACTTGGTTGGCAGTAAAGACGGCCCCCTGGCTGCGGATGAGCGATCCGATGGCGGACAGCACCTCCTGCTTCTTGCTGTCTAGCAGCGACGCTATCTTGCCCTGCACACACACACACACACACACAGACAGACAGACAGACACGCACTTCTCCATGCCCATAAGAAGGCACGCTGCGTTCACCTGGAGTGCATCGACGAATGAAGGGAACGCATCAGCAACGCTTTCGACAAGAATGTCCAACTCAGACTGACACGAAAGCGCATACTTACTGGTTGCCATTATCTCCCTCCCGAGTGTGGATGCTGCTGGCCCACCTTGATGAATCCGCAGGCGTGTTCCGCGAGGATGCGCGAGTAGTGTTCGACCTGCAGCTTGCGCTCGAAAGCGTCCACATACATCTCCTGGAACACATCTGGATGCGGCAGCTCGGGCGGCGCATCGAACCCACAACAACGCTCCAGACGGTCAAGCACCTGGCCGCAACGTGTCCGTGGCTGTGTCTATATGGGATGTGCCTCTGTTTGTACGTACCTGTTTGTAAATGTCTTCTGTGAAGAAGTTGATGTCGATATTCTTCATTCTTTTTGCGTAGTCCTCAAGACGCTCACGAAGGCCATACTGAATCGAGTCGCGGTCATCTCCATCACTCAGCCGGATAGAACCTCGCTGGACAACAAACATCACAAGGCAGATCTGATGAGTCCGGTGGTGCGGACGTGTGGGAGTCAGGTGTCTGACCTGCTTGAGGAGCTGGTCGAGCTCGATGAGGATGTCGTTCATGCAGCGGTTCTTGTCCTTGATGTCAACACACGGAGGCCGCAGCGTGGCCAGCTTAGCAGTCACCGACTCAATCTCTGATTGACGATACACACACACCCGACACAGGAGCCGCTGTGGTCCCCTCATCATCCGCCCTGGTGTGCTTAACTTACTCTCGGTGAGTTTCCCCTTGATGTCCTTCATGAACTCGTCCACGTAGACGACCTGTATGTCGGTGATGCGCTTGACGAGCGTCGTGATGCCCCACTCTTCACTGAGCAGCTTGCACAGGTCCGGATGCCGCTCGAAGAAGGCCGCCTCCTCTTGCTCAGCGTCAATGTCCAGGACGATCTGCGCACACAATTGTCCATGCATGACACCGTGTATCGTCTGCCGTACCTCATCTGGCTTTCTGTTGCGGAGGGCGATGCACTTGAGCTTCTTGCCGCCGATCTCGTCCTGGCCTTGCTTGATGGACTTGAGGAAATGACGACCCTCCTCGCCGGGCTCGATCTTGTCGGTTTTGGTGACGACCACAATGGTCCTATGGCGCTCCGGGTCAACGTCCTTGGCCAACTTGATGGCCTGAAGACAACACAAAGTGTGCAGCTACCCTTATGGGTGCACGTGTGCCTGCCCGACGCACCTCTGATGTGGACAGGAAGTCGCCGCCCGCCGGCACGACACAGAGGATGACTGTCTTCTCCTTCTCGATGTACTCGTTGACCATCGCCACGACCTCGGCGTGGATGTTTTCGTCGCCCTTCTTGTTGTACAGCAGGCCAGGAAGATCGGTGACGGTGAGAGTCGGCACATTCTTGCCACGGATCCGCACCTACGCACACACACCGCACAGCAGAGATGGACGAAGACAAGACCAACAGAGCTGCTGCCCGCTGCACTGGGTTACGTAGATGGGCCGGTTGACGATGGCGCTGCCCTCTTGCCGGACGAGGTCGTCCGTCAGCTCGGTGATCTTGTTCCCGATGTCCTTGATGTCGTTCAACTCCTCAGCGTCGGTGATGTCCTCCTTGAGTGACACCCACACGCTGACCCCGTCGGCAGATGCGTCGGTCTCGCCCATCAGAATCGTCGGCGTCTTGGTGCAGGTCCTGTGCGGTCACACAGATAGAAGAAGGCCAGCAAGTGCACAGGCCACCCATCTGTGCAGTGCAGTGCACTGCAGTGGTCACCCCTGTGCTCGCGGGAAGGGCACCCCCATGATGCGCTCCAACACCGACGACTTGCCCGCAGACTGATCACCTGCCGTGAGTAAGAAGTGACACACAGACGCACACAACACCGAGCCGTGACCTGTTGTTATCCTCCCATCTTCCACCTTGCAGCCTCCCTACCGCATACGACAACACCGGGCACCTCGATGCCTTCACTCTCCAGCACCCCGCGGACCTCCTCGATGGCATCCAGTCGTGTCTGCAATGTGCGCTTGCAGTGAGCGTCAGTGGAGCAGACTTCGTAGTACGCCATGGATGAAGATAGCTGAGTGGAAACGAGTGAAGGGGGGCGGCGGGTGCAGAGGCGAGAGGGGGATCAGAGCACAGCAACAGCTGACTGGCGTGAAGCGAGGAAGGCACGAGAGCAACAGATCTTGCTTGTCGAAAGCTCTGAGCTGGAAATATGGCTGCGTCTGATCGCTGTCAGCTGACGTCCAGTGACGTCACGCGCCAAGCAGGAATTCGCAGGTCAAGCTCGCAACAGAAGGATCGAATTCATTGCATAACTGTCCCAGTGAAATTAACGGTTGTCAAGATGCGTGCAGTGTATCCTGCAGCTTCCTGCCACTCGGTTCCCTTGTTCAGCAGCTTATGCGATTCGTGCAGCGGTCTCTGCCAGCCACCCTTATGCACCTTGCCCACTACAGTCTGTTGTGCTTTATCTACTTACACGCAGCCGTGCATTCGTCTCTCTGAGACCATCTCCTCCCCACCGTCCCCAGCCCTTCACACACACGGTATGGCAGAAAGAAAAGGCAATCCGAAGGCTAAGGCTTCGGCGAGACGACTTAGCCGCGAGCAATTCACAGTCATATCAAAAGACAACATCGATGCAGTTAACCCCACTCACGACAGACTCAGCTGCCGAGGTGTGTCTTGGCCTCACTGCAGCAACGGGAAAAATCCCGTCAGCTGCAGTCCATGTCATTCAGCGGCGGGAGGCCAAATGGGGCTGCGTGTGGGTCGAAGAGGGACGGTGGTGGGGGTAGGTTCGGCAGCATCGCGGCGTCTGGCTGCAGCCCCATCGGCTCGGGATCGTCACACTGCATGGAGTGGGCGTCGTGCTGGTACCCTTCGGACGCACTCCGCCACACACCTGAAAACACACACAAGGGCAATGGCACATGCAGATGGCTGTCGCGTGTGTGTCTTATTGTGGGCCGCTCACTCCGTTCGAAGTCGTCCTCAGCGCTGTTGCGTCCCCCCTGGTGCAGCCCCATTCCCTCTATCCCCAGGAACCCCTCCCTCTTGAGCTCTTCCATGACGGCACGAGCACCCTCAACCATGCCCGGAGGCATCCCCGACGTCCCTCCTACCCACGGCCGGAAAGCCCTGCGCTGCATGGGCATCATGCTCCGCGCATTCGCCATCTTCGGTGTGGGCTCATTGCTCGACTCGGACGAGAGGTCGAGCCTCGGCGGCTTGGAGTCCATCTCCTCACCCATTGGGCCGTGGGTTGCGATGTGGGGGGCCGGGTGGGGCCAGTGGGAGGGAGGAGGGATGTTCAGGACGCCCAAAGGCACTGGAGGCGGCCTCATCATCTCGGCCTTGACGCGCGACGGGTCCGCATACGACGGGGCCGACGCAGATGGGGAGAAGAGATACCGGTCAGGAGGCACGCACGCCGGCTGCTCGTCTGGGACGAATCGGTCGCCCTCCTCGCTACAGCCTTCGGAGTCCGAGTTGTCCCGCACACCCAGCGGAATGGCCCCGTGCAGCACCTTGCACCCATACGCCAGCCGGACGTCGTAGTCTGCCGCGGGCAGGGCGGGGATCTGCACGCTCAGCTTGCGCTCCTTACGGATGCCCTTGGGTCTGAGGGAGGGCGACATGACAGAGAAAGTCGCATCATTAGAATGGTGGGTGTTTTGTCAGGCTAGTTCACCTGAGTGTGACGACTTGTCCGTTGGTGGAGACGAGGTGGATGAGCACCTGGTCATACGCGTCGGGCTTGATGTCCTTCTTCACACATATCACTACCTCGCCCTGACACACACACACATATGCACACAGACAGAAGACGTGAAGAGAGAAAAGAACACCGGTGTGTCTTGTCTTCTGCTCACCCCAGATGGGTTGATGGTTCCTGGGTTGATGTACAGGAGTCGCTGCCGTGACGGCGCTCCGTCGGGCTGAGGGTGGCCGCCGGAATTCGTAGATCCCGACGGCTGAAGCAAGGACACAACATGCATATGGGTCTCGGGGGCCGTGCGTGTCTCAATGACGGACCACAGTGCTTGCGTTGTTGGATATGGATCCGATAGACGACAACTGGCTAGACACCGACAAACCTCGGTCACAAGGACACCCGGCAAGACCTGCAGATGATAAGATGTGCACACGCGTCACACACGTGCATACACAGATGGGATGAGTTTCTCGGCGTCTTTCTCACGTTTGCTAGGTCCCGCCTCATGTTCGCCCTTGATGTCCCCCTCCTGCAGCCCTCCCACGCCCACTCCCCATCCCATGTGCGATGGCGGACCCGGAACGGCCGCGTACGGCCCCTGCTGGTGCTGGTGTGGGTATGACGGTGACTCGTGGCTGGGGCTAGACGACGCAGGCGAGTCAGGGGGGGCAGGGGCCGGGCCGGGCTGGAGTGTGGTGTTAACCGGGGCCGATTGGAGCGGCCGGGGAGGGTTGGTGCTCAGGATGGCGGTCTGGAGGAACACACTGCGAGGCGGCAGCTGAGAGAAGGAGCAGACAAAGAAGAAGAGGATGGATGGATGGATGGAGGGGATTATCAGCGTCTCTTTCCGTCTGTCGGCTTACATGTTCGTCGCAGACGGGGCAGGACATGTCGTCTGTAGGCCGCACGATGCTGCTGCACTCGGGGCAGGGGAGGAGCAACATGTACGCCTGGTGGCCCCCCTCGAAGTCCCTCAGGAAACTCTCGGCCGTCACCAGCAGCAGACGCACATGGTTGCTCTGAGCCGACTCGGCCCACATCAGCGCAGCTACACACACACATTAATCAATGCAATGCATACCTCGTCTTGCCCATGTGTGTTGTCCCTCCCATCCATGGCCGACCTTCCCTGTAGAATTCCTCCAGAGGGAAGTTGGCACAGTCTGTGTGCCTGAGTGCGCCGCGGATGACGGAGTGCAGTCCGGGGTGGCCCTCCACCTGGCTCCTGCAGACGCCCCACATCCTCTCGCAGCTACACTTGAGCAACGTTCCCCCGCCACACAGACTACGCGCCACCTTCACGTAACCCTGGCTCTTCCCCAAACCGTGGAAGTGCTGCAAACCTGCACCACAGAAGATGCATGCATCCGCTCCGCCGCAGGTTCACACGCGTCCTCTTCCCTCCTTCTTCCCTTCTCGTGCTGGTACGCTTACATCCGTCCGCATCAACGAAGACCTTCTGGATGCGGGGGTTGAAGAACTGCGGGACGCCCCGCCTCTTGTATTGCCTCTTCTCGTCAAGCCCCTTGGCGGCCTTACTGTTGTTCTTCTTTTTCTTCCTCCCGGCTGTGGCTGTCGACTCCTGTGCGAAGAATGCGATGTCAGGCGGTGCTAGACTGGCCTGAGGGGCCACGGCAGAGGAGTGGTACGGGTGTCCCGACTCTGCGGGAGCAGTGGACGAGTGGAATGACATGGGCGAGGGCTCTACGGCAGAAGGGGTCGGGGGCTCGGCAAAGGTGCAGTGCAACGGGCCGTCAAATCACGTTCCAGACCATAAGGAAGAACCACGCTGCATTGCGTTGCAGGGTTTAGGGTTTAGGGTTTCCGGCATCCGTGCGGACACAAGGGACGAGAAAAACAGAACAAGGAGGAAAGGACGACACGAACCAGCCACGTAGCCTGAGGATGGCTGATTGGAAGATCTTTTGAGCTGATCTTCCCGATTCCTTCGACAAAGATCCGCCTCACCTCGTAGCTCTCACCTGCTCTCAGCTATCCATCCATCGCCTGTCCACTATTCCGTCATGGCAGGCCACATTCCCGTGGACAGAGCTCGCGAGGCCGCCCAGGACAGCACCCGGCTCCGCCCTTCATCCACCACACTTCCAGACCGACAGCCAAGGCTCAACGGCGTCACACACAACAAACCGGCGGATGAGCCACCCATCCCCACCCTCAATGGCGACGACACACACCAGCCGAGCTACAGACGGCCGCTGCCTAGCATGCCGAACACGATTGCAGGCCCATCGGGACCATCCCCCGCTGGTATAGGAAACTGGGATGTGGAGCGGGGCGGCAGGGGCAGGTGGGAGGGGCGGTCGGCGGCTGACGGCTGGACCGGTCATGTGGGCGGCGTAGAGGGGCGTGGAAGGGAGAAGGATGCATCGCGGGGGAAGGAGCAGGTCTTCCACGAGCACCTCTTCTATCGCACAAAGGTAGGTGGGCCAGCCATCAATATAATATAATGGGTGGACGGACGCTAAGCGCCAATCATTCAGTCTGTTCGCCGCTGTTCTGTTGGTGTTGCAGATCGGCATCCGGTCATGCAGCGAGCCACAGCCGTATCTCGCGGCCACACCCGACGCAGGCAGTCTGAGCGGGCAGACAGACAGCAGCAGCCGGCCGCCGTCCTACTGTGTGGACCTGAGCGGCACCCATCCCTCCCCCCGTCTGTTTGACCCTCCCGGGGAGTCGCCCACCCCGCCATCCGAGTTTGTCATACTCAACTTCGACGACAGGTGCAGTGCAGTAAAGATATTGGCAGATGTGTGTGTGTGTGTGTGTGTTGGTGCGTGAGTGTGAGTGGGGGTCTGGTCTGTGTGTGCAGGAAGTATGCCAAGACGGTTCGTTTCCTGGACACGGTAGCCCTGCAGAGGCAGCCCAGCCCTGGTCGGTGCACCAGCAGGAGAAACCATGTTGATACAAAGGCGTAGCGGATGGTCTTCTGTCCTTGTGCAGGTACGTGTGAGTGTGCGGGTTTGCTGTCGGTGACGGCTCAGTCGACAGTCACCATCGAAACACTAAAATCGCACGACGCTACAGGCGCGTATACTCACTCAGTCCACGGAAGCAACAATACCGGCCGGCCGATAGACGGACGGACGACGAGCGTGTGTGCGTGCGTCTTCAATATCAGGTTCTGAATTGTGTCGTTGGACAGTAGTAAATCCCGACGACCCAGCCGACGATCGGTCCGACGTCAGACTCAACCAACCAGGCACACACACACACACACACATTCACTGGATACTGACGGAGAGGATGTGTGGACAACTTGTGTGTGTGTGTGTGTTTGTGTGTGTGTGTGTGTGTGTTGTCAGTGCTGCTGCGGTCCAAGTTCGGGCAGTATCTGACCACCATGGCCACACCCGCACTCACAGTACGGACGGGGGGCGCATTTATAGACCTTCACACACACCACACTGTGGGCGTGTTGTGTGCTCTCTTGTGCAGGAGCTCCCGCTGCCCACTGAGGTGCCCCGCGGCTCCACCAAATCGCAAACCACCTGTGTGCGGGCCGACGGAAGTACGTGTGAGGAAACCAATAGCCATAGCTGAATGGCCGTAAGTGCTTCCTTGTGTGTGTGTGCAGCGTCGGGTACATCGCGTGCTCAGTGGCGTTTGCTGAAGGCTGACGTGCCGCCGGCTCCCGAGTGGCTGATGAAGCGACCCGCACTCGTACATTCGGCCAGAGGTACACTACACACTGGCGCAGTACACACAGCTTAGCTTATGTGATATCCATCCCCCCAACAAGGTGAAGAGGAGAGGCGACAGCGAGCAGCACTCGGTAGGATGGTGATATATGCACTCACTGCCTGGAGGACAGACACGCACAGTATCCACGTGGCTGGCCGAGTGTGTGCTTGTCTTGTCAGAGTCGAATGCGCGGACGCCGGCCAACGTGCAGCTGTCGCAGCTATCGGTACGTACGCACAGACACGCAACACTGGCTGCATGCGCATATCACACACCTGCCCTGTGTGTCTGTGTGATGTGATGTGTGGATCGATCAGTTAGAGGAGCAGGAGGCCGTGTTGCTGGAGGACATACTGTTCGTCCTCATGGGCCGTCAGGGCACCTACATCCAGGCATCTGACAGACGCATCTGTACGTGTGTGCGCGTGTGTGTGTGTGTGTGTGTGTGTGTGCTCGGACGGCACACACACACACACACACACACAGAGAGAGAGAGAGGGGGTGCTCACACACCTGACCTGCACACATTCTGGACATCTGGATGTGTCAGCTCCCTACGACCTGCCCATCTACGACTTCAGAATCGACACCAACCTCAAGGGTGACCCTGCTGCCGACCCGTCGCTCGTCCGGGTATGGGATGTGATGCATGTGATGAATGGATGCACTCATTGACGTACGGACAGAGAGAAATGGGAATCATATCATGTGTGTCGCGTCGCATGTGTGGCGAGGCGAGCTGCAGATGGTGGAGAATGTGACGAACCTCTGCACCTTCCACCGCTCTGTGTGTGCCTTCGTGGAAACCCACTGGCGGCATGACTACGGGTGGGCAGCAACAGCACCACAACACCCAGGAGGCAGCGACCGACACCACCCCGCCCTCTCCTGTGAGTATTTATTTACTTTTGTGTCGCTTCCCGTCCTCTGTTGGTCAGGTTGGTGTCACAGGCCCTCTGCGCAGCCATGCAGACGCTCCTGGGGGAGTACCAGGTCGGGCCTTTGGTGCAGTGCAGCACATTCCACACACTCACGGGTGCATTTGTTCGTATGTGTGTGGACGCGTGGACGTCCCGTCCACCATGTCCGTCCAATGGTGCAGGTGTTTGTGTCCCAGTTGGAGACGGAGTTGCGTCGCGGCACGCTTCGGATATCCAAGCTGTGGTTCCTCATGCAGCCAGCACGCGAGACCATGCAGATGCTACACTGCGTCGCCAAACGAAACTACAGGTCGGGGGGTGGGGGGGTGTTGTCCGACACACCAGTGAGTATACACACACGCACTTATCCATCTCTTGTCTTGTTTGTTGTGCTTAGGCGCAAGGGTGGCGATTTGCTTAGCGGCATACGTAGCGTCACATTCGAGACCAGCAGGTCACACCACACGCATCGCATACACACATGCAATGCACAATCCAGGCAGACACACAACATACACACACCACACCGTTTCTGTCTGTCTGTCTGTCTGGATTGTGCATTGCATGTGTGTATGTCAGTGCCCCGAATTCGCGCAAGTTGGGTGAGTTTCTGCTGACGAGGGCGTCAGAGCCGCTGTTCGACATGCTCACCAAATGGCTATACCACGTATAGTACAGCCGCCCCACCCCACCACGCCTCACCACACCACACATCCAACCCGTGTGCGTGATGCCATCCACCAGGGTTGTCTGGACGACCCGTACGATGAGTTCTTTATCATGTCCGATCCCTCCCTCATGCCAATCGACACTGAGGGCGGCACCGGCGACCGCTACTGGGAACGCAAATTCGTCCTAGACGACACAAGAGTTCCCGTCTTCCTGGAGGAGACCAAGAAAAAGGTCAGCTCAGCCGGCAGCACAGCAGGTGGCGGCCAACATCCGTCCGTCCAACACTGTGGAGTGAATGCCTCACGATGTGTGTGTGCAGATTTTGGAGACGGGCAAGTATCTGAACGTGCTGCTGTCGTGCCAGGGGGGCAGCGAGGCGGCCGCACTCAAGTCGAGAGAGACCCCCAAGATCAAGTACACAAACCAATTCGCGTAAGTAAGAGCTGGCTGGCGAAAAAAAGACGCGCCATCATGCCGTCAGTCCGTATACGTACGTCCATGAGTGTTGGTTGTGCTGTGCTGTGTGTTGATTGCAATGAATGCAATGCAGAACGTACACTGAGTTGGTAGAGGCTGCGTACGAGTGGGCTTCGATGAGTCTGGTAGAGTTTTGTTGGCGGCAGCTGGACCTCAAGGGCCGCCTACTGTCTGTCAAGCACTTCTTCCTACTCGACAAGTAAGACACACAAACACGACATGGATAGGATGCACTCAGCCGTTTGCCTGCATGTGATGTGTGGTGTGTGCGGTGCGTGTGTGTTGTGTGGTTTGGTTTGCAGGGCCGATTTCTTCTACCAGTTCCTGGAGGCGGCCAATGATGTACTTACGTCATTCATCGATTCCTTGACACCTTGACTGACATGTGTGGCGCTGCGCGTCACTTGGTCGTGTTTATAATCATGTGCAGGAGTTGGAGAAGAGCGTGTCGTGTGTGGCGCTGAGCAAGCTGGAGTCCCTGCTGGACCTCGCCATACGCACCTCATCCACTGCCAACGGTAAGGTCGGTACAAGCATACACACACATCATGTCATGTGCACACGTGTGCACGTGTCGTGTTTGGATGCCACGCCTCTCCGGTTCTCTCTCCGTTCGTTCCATCAGACCCCTACCGTGACAGCATCACCTGCACCCTCCGACCATACATGTACCTGGTATGTACTCAAACGCACCACACCACGCCCAGCCCACGGGCACCCTACCCGTGTCTGCCTATGCATGTTCGTCTCTCTCCCTCTGTCCGCCAGAATGCCTGCAACTACCTGGCCTCTTCAGACAAGGGCAAGCACCCCACCGCCCTGCAGCCATCAGTGGCGGACCCTCCCGTCGCACCCCCTCCAGCACCAGCACCAGTCCCACCAGCAGCAGCCCCCAAGCCTCTGCCGGCCTTCCTGTTCTCAGACACAGTGCCGGCCACGTCGAGCACAGCCATTCCCGACCCCAAGCAGCAGGCGCCATCGTACGGCTTCCACGCATTCTCCATCAGATACACGGCGGAATGGCCACTCAACCTGGTGGGTGCGTAGGTAGGTAGAGGCAGGAGAGGGAGGGGATGGTGGATGTGGTTGCATGTTATGGGTGGTTGGCTGCAGTTGTTTACTCGAGTGTCGATGCTCAAGTACGAGCTAATATTTCGGCACCTGCTCTTCTGCAAATTCGTCGAGAGAAAATTGTGCGACGTCTGGCAGGTATGGTTCATCTGATGATGCACTCGACGCACCGTCGATGGCCAGGTTGGTGTGGTGTGGTGTGGTGTGTGTGGCTTGGCTTCTTGTTCGTTCAGGATCACCAGCACACGAAGGAGCTGAACCTGCACAACGCGCTGCTCAACTCGTACTTCACCCGGCAGCGAATGCTGCACTTCTGCCGCAACTACGTCTACTACTTCACCGTAGAAGTACTGGAACCACAGTGGCACCAGGTAGGTTAGGTGACTCACTCACGCCCACACAGAGAGAGATCCATTCAATAGCACCAGCCCTCTGTGTCTGTGTATGTGTGTGTGTGTTTATGTGTGTGTGTATATGTGTGTGTGTGTGTGTGTGCGCGCGCGCGCGCTCAGTTCATGAGTGAGCTTCAGACTGTGCGTTCGTTCGACGAGGTGCTGGAGCGACACGAACGGTTCCTGGACAACTGCCTCAAGGAATCGCTTCTCACAGAGGTATGTAGGAAGGCAGGCAGCAGAGGCAACCCCCGACTTGACCACATGCACGTCTGCTTCGTTCTTTATCTCTGTGTGTGTCATCACCTGAAGGCGTCAGTGTTGGTCAAGTCGTTGTCCAAGATCCTGACCTCATGTTCACTCTTCGCACAGAACTTGTGGCGCTTCAGGTGGGTGGTGCAAGCACTGCAAGGGGCGGACACACAATCCACCCATATATGTCATGCATGTGTCCTCCCTCGCTGTGCGTCTGCATCGACTGCACTGCCACTCCACTGCCAGCACCAAGTTCAGAGGATCCGACACCGGCCCCAAGGTAGCAGCATGTGCATCACACATCCATCATTGCCACGTGTGAAGTGGAGTGGCGTGTGTCTGTCTGTCAGGGGTCTCTGGCCGGTGAGGATGGTGTGCTGGGCGGCAACTCGTGGGAGCGGCGGACCGCCCGGATGCAGCTGCGGGGTGAGAACCTCTCCAAGATGATGTCGGAGAAGAAATACTTCAGGCACGTCTATCATACACAGCACACAGGCAAACAAGATGGGATCATCATTGTGTTGTGTTGCTTGCCCGGCCTTGTCTGTTCCTCCCTCTCAGGATGGTTCAGAAGTTCGAGAAGACCTTCGACAAACACCTGAGAGACTTCCTGCAACACCTCGTCACACACAGGTAAGTACGCAAACCCACACACCACACCCTACACACACCCCCTGCTCCCTCTTGCACTGACTGCACCTTCCTCTCCTTCCCTACCTGTTGGTTCAATCAGCCGTAGCAAGTACGAGCACCACCTGGTGAACCTGCTGACCCGCATAGACTTCAACAGCTTCTACTCGTCCTACTTCAACATGCACATCTCGGCGCCCATGGGCCTCTTGGCGATAAGCACACACGGAGGGGCAGGAGACGCCATGGTGAATGCTGGGCCGCTGTGGGGGCGGCACCACATGCCGCCCGCCAAGCTGACGGCCATTGACGAGGGCATTGAGAGGGAGGGGGGCACACACAATGGTGCTCCACTGGAGCAGCAGGAGGGTGATGACGATTGAGTAGCGATATGTCCATGTGTGGTGTCTATGAATGAATGTGTCTATGTACATATCATATGTATGTGTGTACGTTGGTGCGGTGCATATGTTATGTGTGTCTAGAAGACGTACAGTACAGTTACCGTGGTGGCTGTCTGTCTGGCTGTCGACTCACTCGGTCACTCAATCCATCTATTTTGTGCTGTGCAGACATACAATACAAACACACACAGAGCCCTCTCCCTCAATCAATCACACCACACACATGCACAGCCACGCAAAACAGCACAGCACACGAGACCCATTCATTCATTCACTCTGCCGAGGTCTTTGCCAGCGGCAGGGGCATGTCCATCGGCAGCTGCCACGAGGCAGCGTCGGGGCCAGTGTACACCGCAGAACACACACTCTCACCCTCGCCCTCACCCTCACCCTCATCAACCCCCACGAAGTCATCCGCCTCCCCCTCCGCTTCTCCCTCTCCCCCGTCCCTCCCCCGCCTGTCTGCCGTGCCCTTCCGCTTGCGCACCACTCTCTTGGCCTTGTGCACACCCACATTGTTATCGGCCGAGCTCCTCTTTCGCTTGGGCGCGTCAGCCTTCTTTCTTCTTTTGACTTTGGTGGTCTTGGTGTTGAGGCTGCCTGTGGTGGCCCGCCGGGTCAGCCGGGAGGCGAACTGTTTGGCTGGTTGTTGGTTGGGTGAGCGAGGGGGGGGGTGGGGATGGGGATGGGTGCCACTAGCGCCACGATTGACTTTCTTCCTGCCGAGGTGTGGGCTGTGGCGCGGGGACGCAGCAGCAGGAGGGGGCGGTCTGGGGCTCTTCACTTTGTCAGTAGGGCTGGCTCTGTCCTGTGTCTCTGCCAGCTCGGCTCTACTATCGTCCTTCGTCGGCTGTTCCGTGAACTCCTGCTGCTGCTGCTGCTGCCGCTGCTGCGGTGTCTCGTCCATGGGTTTCTCTGCGTCAGGTTTGTGCGGCTCTTCAGCAGCAGTGCCGTACACGATCCTCTCGGCAGCCTTGTCTTCCGCTGATGCCTCCTCCTCCTTCTTGTCGTTGTCCGTCTCGCCCTCCGGTGCAGCCTCCTTCCTCTTCTGATTCATTGCGTCATGATGCCGCCGTCTGGTGGTGCTTTTGTTGAGCGGGCTGGCCATCACTGCGGCAGTGGAGTTGGACCGCCTTATCCTCGTGTCTACCTCCTTCCTCTTGTCATGCTTCGCGTCCTTCGGTGGCCTGGTGGTCGCGGGCTTGCTCGCGGCAGCAGCGTGCTTGGCAGCAGTGGCCGATTTGGGCAGCTTCAGAGGGGCCATCACGCCTGCAGCTCCAGTATTGTTGCTGCAGGTGGTTGTGGCGTTGGTGTCCGGTGTGGTGGTACGGTACATGACGTAGGTGTGGTGCGCCCCTGGGGGGCTGGTGGCGGCCCGTGCGATCCGTGTGAGGTCGGTGAGGTTGGAGACGGTGGATGAGGCGACCAGGCGGGGAGCGACCCTCTGGTAGTAGGCTGCCATGTGGTCCGTGGATGACGGCTTGCGGAGCTTGAACAAGGTCGACTGAATGAGGGAAGGGTTCAAGCAAGTCAAATAGATAGATGAGACGATGAGACACGACGGGAGTGTATTGATTTGATCGATTTGTGTACGGTAGGTACCCCGTTTGCTGTGGCATAGTCCCTGCCGTTGAACAGAGGCGGTCTGAACAGTGGCGCCATGGGGTCGGGGATGTGGTTGGCCTCAGCTACCTTGTCCAGAAAACGGCGATACGTCCACACCTGCACCAACCACCAGAAGTCACAAGGACATAGACGTCTTTCTGTATGTTGGTGTGAAAGGTAAGGTAGCAGCACCACACCTGTTTGGGCGATTTCAGGAAGGATGGCAGCTTGAGACAGTCACGACGAGCCATCCGCTTGGCCTAACACACGCAGCACAACACACAAAGGCCATCCTCTTGGGCACTACACGCCCGCATCTTTGCCTCCATTGCCCTACCCTGGGCAGGTCGTTGAGGTCCAGCTGCCCCGAGTAGAGGAGGGGGAAGTCGATCTCATGGCGGTGCATCAGCAACTGCACAGCACCATTCAAGTACGTCTACACAAACACACAAACACACAAACACACGAACACATACGCGGCCAGTGAGCTGAGACACAATCTCCGAGCACACCGCGTTTGTACCTGGTCGAGGTCGAATGATCCTGCCTGTGCGGTGTCGATCAGGCCCCTCTTCACTCTGACGAGTGAGACAAAAAGGATGCAAGTATTCTTGTCCTGCCATCAGGTCCTCTGAAAGGCAGGCACCTGATGCACAATCGGAATCGTTTCTGCGGATCCTCCAGGTACTTTTCAAGGTCATGAAACAACTCAGCGAAACCCAACTCAGTAGCCTTTGGACAGCATAGACAGGGATACGGAAGCTTCCCATGCATGGCTTCATTGTGTCTCTCCCTGTGACCTTGGCTGTGGCGTAGTATCTCAGTGCTGGCGACCAGAGCAGCAGAATGGGCAGAGACAGTAGCGAGTTGAGAGCCGCCAGGCCCTCCTCGGTCGTCAAATGGTTCCTCAGGTCATACCTGCACATCAGTCCACCACACAGCCATCTCTACTCCCGCCCTCAATCCTCGATATCTGTCTGTGTTACCACTCACACTCACTTGTGTCGATTTCGGTGCCAGCACTGCCTCTCCTCGTTCATCATTCGCAGCAGGTGCGTGCCGATCTCGTGGTCGCACACGGGCAGCACCATCCCTTTGGCCAGGGGGGCGTTCTGCAGGTAGAGGATGAAAGGGTCCTCTGGCGACGCCTTGAAGATATTGGCGACGGACAGCAGACTCTTGGCCAACACCACCTTGACCCTCGTCTTCAACGCTGGATTAACGCACACAACAGGGAGAGATGGAGGTCACCTGGTGTGTGTGTGTCTTTGTCTCTATGCGGTTACCTAGGGCGGCGATGTACTGGATGACCTGCTCCCGCATCTGTTCAGGCTTGGCCTGCTCCTCGCCATACAATGCGGACAAATACGCCCTCGTGTTGCCATAGGTGCCCTGGCAAAGACACACAAGACACACGTCATACACAGACAGTCTTCTCTATTTATCCTCTTCGCCTCCCCAAATTTCAACCACACCCACTTTGACTTGGTCCAGAATCCTCACGGCGATGTCGTACAGGAAAGGGTCGACACTCTTGACGCGGTGCTTCTGGAAATCCCGCCCCACAGCCTTCGTCGACCTGGCATACTCGAGTGTGGGCGAGTTGACGCACCCCCCGTCGAAGAACGCACTCATCGCACCAGCAATGTTGGTCGGCGTCACACGCAGGATGAGGCTCTTGCGGTTCCTGCGCTGACCTCCCTTGGACGGCACGCGGGAGTCCGAAGACGAGATCTTGGACAGGCGGTCGCTCCTCTGCTCCTCTGAATGAGAGGTGCCCTTTCGGGATGGCACGTTGGCCAGAGCAGAAGCATGCGCCGCGGCGGCAGCTGTGAGGGGCCGGTGGAGCAGCGCATCAGAGGCCGCACGAGCCAGGGCCTCGTTCGTCTTGGCGTCGGCCTTTGCAGAATGGGCTCCCTCTTGCTCGGCTTGTTCCTGTTCATCTTCGATGAGGAGGATGGGTATGGGCTCGTCGAGGGGAACGGGGGTATCGTCGAGGTCAAACGGAGGCGCCAAGGGGAGGGTCGCCACTTCGGGGCTGGCTGCACTCGTTGCGAAGTCACCCTCCATCCTGTTCAGCGGGCTTGCGTGAAAGGTCGCAGAATAGCCTCGGATGTTTCGTCTGTGGACGACGCGATGGCGGGGCCCCGATCTTCCTACTACAGCAAGCGCAAACGGCCCCCTCAGCCCCCATGTCGATCGGAGACTGCCGGTGGAAAACTTGAAGGCGCTTCTTTGCTTGGCAGCTGCTGATGGCTACTACGGGTGCGGCAGGGGCTGCTGCGCAGGGTGGTCCTGGGCGCAGGAGCAAGATTCGTGGCAAGGCTCGGATAGACCTCAAGGAAGAGCAGAAAGCAGGTAAAAGGGAGACGTCATGGCATGCAGGGTCGGGATGGGACAGCCGAAGGGTGGCATGCGTGCGTATGTATCTGCAGAGATAAAGGAGGCCTTTGATCTTTTCGATACCGACGGCACGGGTACTGTACTGCACGCACATACACTGCTTTCTTCTTCGCTGCATGCCATGCACCCCCCGCCTCTCCTTTTGCATGTTGGCATCAGGCACCATTGACGCCAAGGAGCTGAAAGTTGCCCTCCGCGCACTGGGGTTCGAGCCCAGGAAAGAAGAGCTCAAGAAGCTCGTTGGAGATCTCGAGAAGGGCGGTCACGGGGCGACGGCCCCGGGAGTGCCGCCTGCTGGTGCAGGCGGGCAGGGCCAGTCACAGCAGCTGCTCGACTTCAACGGCTTCCTTGCTGTCATGACGCAGAAAATGGTAAGGGGTGACACACAGCCAGGCCAGGCGGGGAGGCCGGTGTCCATCTCTCTCTGTCTGTCTGTCTGTCTGTCTGTGTGTATCGTGCCGGTTGTGGTGCACGCAGAGCGAGAAGGACAGCCGTGAGCAGGTCCAGAAGGCGTACAGGTTGTTTGCGGGTGCCTCGGGTCAGATTGCCTTTGAGGACCTGAAGAGGGTGGCGCAGGAGCTGGGCGAGACCATGTCCGATGAAGAGGTCAGCGTGAGCGAGCCAAAGAGACACCGAAGAGAGGCAGGGGTACATGGTGCATCTGTGTGTGTGTGTTCAGCTACGCGAGATGATTCGTGAGGCTGACAAGGACGAGGACGGCATGGTTAGCGAGGATGAGTTCCTGCGCATTCTGAAGCGAGCTGGCTAAAGAACATACACATGTCACTGATGGATGGACAGATCTGCGCGGCATAGCTATGGGTGGACGTGTGTTGTGTGTGGACGGGTGATCGATGCCCCGCTCACGTGCGTCTCCATAAGTGATTGTATGTGGGCTCTCTGAGCGGCATCCACTCGCCCCTTTTGTCAATCCATCCATATGCACGCAGACGTGTAGTAAGAGTCTCATTCACTCGCCATCGACACAGCCTCTGGTCATCCACCCACCCGCCCACATCGTGTCACTTCCTGGCCACTAAGCCGAACGCTCTCGGCACTTTTCTGATTGACCAGAACCCCTGCTGACTCAGACGCTCCATCACACCCCTGTACACACATCAACAGGACAACAACACAGCAACAGCACTTGTGACAGACCGATACCCATGCACACACAGGATGATATGATCGACATTCTCACTTGTAGAGGGAGGGCCCTTCCCTCCCGTCAGGGTTGCCCAGGTAGTGAAACAGCCGCCCACCCCGCCGCAGCACGCGATAAAGCTCGCTGTAGAAGACCTCGCCGAACAGATCGCCTTCCTTGCAGAGGGCGCGGGCAGGTGGGTCGTGGATCACCACCGAAAACGACTCTGTTGGAAGGGACAGAAATGCACCAATTGATAGATGAGAGCACTGCCAATTGTCGTACCGTCGGGCAGTTCGGTGATGAGTTCGCTGGCATCGCCTCTGAGCATGGTGATTTTGTCGCTCGTCAGGAGCTCCCGGGACCAGGGGTTGCGCCTGAGCACACGACAGAGGCATTGCATTCCATCCGCACCTTTCCCTTGTGAATCTCTGTCCCTCTCACACCTGCACATGTCGAGGGACACTTCATCAAGCTCGATGGTCAGCACTGCAGGCGCCCCCTCCTCCCTGCTGGCGGCAATGGCTGTGTAGCCAAGCCCCGTGCAGATGTCTAGCACTCGGCCCATCACGCCCCCAGGCCCCAGGCTCTCCAGCTTCCTCATTGTGTCCTTCCACGGCTCCATCGACCCATCGTCACTCGGGCGAGTCCTGCCTCTCGTCCGTCGCTTCTGCCTGTCCTCTCGGTCTTTTCGCCGCTTGCGGTCGCGTGCTGTGGCGAGGGGGTCATCTGCAGGCGATGACCGGCGCTTTGATGCTGGCGATGCCGATGAATCGCTGACGACTCGGTGCATGGCAAAGCCGGCAAGGAGCATCGTCGGAGCACCTGCAGCCAGTGAACGAGGAATAAGGAGTGATGCATTGGGTCTCCTGTGCGGTGTTCGTTAGTTGGGTAGTAAGTACCATTGTCGGTGAGCGGCGGGATCAGCGCCGCCTGCCGCCCGGTCGACTCGCTGATGCTCGCCACTCTCTGAGGTTTGTGCTCCCCGTCGCCGACAAGCTCGTAGCACCCGCCCCTCCCCTTCCGGCCCCTATCCACAATGTCACCCAGCTCCTGAACGAATGGATGGGCGGATGCACACACATACGCACAGGTAGGAAGCTTTTCCTTCCAACTGCTGCTGGGTACCTCCCAGGACGCAAGGATGCGATCAGGGTGGTCCAGCAGCGCGACGCCTTCCTCGCTCAGCAGCAGCCTCATCTCCCGCAGACCCAGATCCACGGTGACGGACACCTCTGAAGGCCCATCCAACGAGTGATAGCTATCCACAATGCTCTCAGCCTCACGATGGCTAACCACCGCCACAATGCCGTCATCAACATTCCTCCGCAGCAAAGCCTCTCGGTCAACCACCTCGCCGAACTCATAGCTTTCGGGCAAGGCAGGCAAACGGCCCGGCTCTCTGTCCACGTCTTGTTGCCCTTCATCAGCACCCGCACCTAGCCGCTCCCTCTCCCTGTGGCTGAGCACGTCGTTGAGAAGATCTGCCACCGTCACTGCTGAAAGCCTCGACCGGCGCGCCACCCTTCTTCTGGTAGACAAGTGGGCAGGGTGCGGCGGCCACGAGAATGCAGCAGACGGGGATGACAGGGGATGGACGCCAGCAGAAAGTGGCGAGGCCGCGAGACAAGCGCCCATTGATGAATCCTGCAGCAGCGGTTTCAGGGAGCACCCTAGGCGAACGCTGAACCCTGTGCAAAACCCGGTTCCGTCGCCTGTTTGACGAGTTTTCCCTTTGTGATAGCTAATTGACGATGTACGGCGGTCCTCCCCCTCCCAGTGTGCCCCCTGGTGTGCCTCCCTACCCCGGAGCCATGCCGCCCGGTGCCGTGCCCTACGGTTTCCCACCTGGCGCCATGCCCGGCCCTCCTGGAGCCATGCCGCCCGGTGCTGCCCCTCCTTTCGGCGCCCCTGGTGCCCCTGGTGCCCCTGGGTACCCTGGTGGCCTGCCCGCGAAGGAGGGCTCGGTCTTCAGACCCACTCCACACCAGCTGGGGCAGAGCTACAAGGAGGGAGACCGCATCGTGCAGGTGGGCATGAGTTCGGGCAGAGGGGAGGGAGAGAGGGGCGCTGGGGGGGCGGAACCAGAGAGAGGAAAGACACTGGGGAGGGCGAAAGACCGTCATCTGATGTGTGTGTTGTGGTCTCTCTGTGGCTGTGTGTTGTGTTGTGTGTTGTGTGGTTCAGCAACGTATTGTTGGTGAGGTGTTGCGTCCGGTGCCTGTGGTGACGGAGGTTGAGGTGCCGCAGGTGACGTACCAGGTCAAGGAGCAGCCCGTGAGCCACATGATTGTCCACGAGAAGGTAGTGCCCGTGCCCAAGATCGAGCTGCAGGAGCGCGTCAAGCACGTGCCCAAGTACATGACCGAGGAACGACTCATCGAAGTCCCCCAGTACAAGGTGAGGTGGCCAGCCGCACCCCGCCAACACACACCCACACACAACACGCACGCACCCACAAATGTGTGTGTGTGTGTGTGTTGGTGGTGTGGTATAGTATGAGGAGAAGTTGATAGAGCAGGTGGAGGAGGTGACGCAGGAGAACGTCGTGTACGTGCCCAAGCCCGTGGTGGAGGAGCGCGAGGTGCACGTCCCCAAGCCCGTCTACGAACACAAACTCGTCGAAGTCCCACACTACGCTCTGCAAATGGTATGTGTGGTACCCATCGTCCGCACCCACACATCACACCCTACAGACACCAACACAACACACCCATATTCGCCTTTCTGTGTGTCTGTGTGTGTGTGTGGTTGTGTGGTGTGTAGGTTCCGTACGAGAAGCGCATCGAGGTGCCTCAGGTGTACACGCAGGTGCTGACCAAGAAGGTGGACGTGCCCTACCGAGTCGAACGCCAGGTCCCCGTCGAAAAACTGGTCGAGGTGCCCCAACTCGCCGTAAGCAAGCACACACACACAGAGAGAGAAGGAGAGAGAGAGAGAGAGAGGAAGGTGTGTTACGTGATGCACCCAGCCATGCACGTGTGTATGTGTGTTTTGTGTGTTTTGTGTGTTCTGTGTGTTCTGGTGCGCTGTGTGTGGGGGGCTGGTTAGGTGAGCATCACTGAGCGTCAGGTGCCGGTGCCTCAGTACAAGGAGATGGAGAAGACCATCGAGGTGCCCAAACACGTCTACCGAGACAAACCTGTCGAGAAAATCGTCGAAAGGTACACACAACAGCACAGCACAGCACACTCACAGTGAGACCATCAATCTGCACACGTGTGTGTGTGTGTGTTTGCTGGGATGGCCTGGTTTGTCAGGGAGGTGCCGGTGCCGCATGAGGTCAAGGTGCAGAAGGAGGTGGACGTAGCCGATCCCATTCACACGTACGCAGCAGCGCACCACACACCAAACACAAGCACAGACAGGCACGCAGCAGACAGAGAAGTGTGTGGTGGTTGTGGTTGTGTGATCAATATTGATTGCAGTCAGTACGAGCAGCAGATGAAGGCCGCCGAGTTCAGATATTTCATAGACTACGCACAGATCCCCTCCGTCGTGGTAACCCACCGCACCCAAACACACCCTCCCTCCCTCCCTCCCTCCATCCATGAATGTCTGTGTCTGTCATGACTGTGTGCAGGGTCCTCAGGGGGAGATCGGCCAGGTGTACTACCACCACGTGCCGCAGCTGCAGCTGGGCTACACGGTCCGCGGGGAGCTCGCCACCACCGGCCCCAGCCACCTCTTCTACCCCTCGCAAGCACAGGCCGTCATCCCGCCCGGAGGGGGCGCACCCGTGGTCATGCCATCAGGCCCGCTCCCTGGCGTGACGATGGGCGGCGTGCCTGCCGTGCCGCCGCAGATGGTGGGCGCGGTGCAGGGCATGTACCCGTTGGGCGGCCCGTACGTGCCGTCTCCCGGGGCACCCATGGCGCCGTATGGCCTGCCGGGCCAGCAGCAGGGCGCGGAGGGCGCCGCTGGACCCGCACCTGTCATGTGAGTAACCACACATACACATACACATACACATACTACTGGCTTGGTGACGTACCTCCATTGATTGCATGGCGTTGCATTCACACATGGATGGATGGATGAATGGATGGATGTCGTGGATTGTGGTCTGGTGTGATTTCATATTTATGGCCTGCTTGCGTACGTGACGTGCGTGTGGTGATAGCCATAGCTCATAGCTCATAGGACAAGTCAGTCAGATCACACAGAGACGCCTATCCACCTCTTGCAGACACCCAACACACCCCAACACAACACAATCGGCACACGCCCACACATACGCAGAGAAATGACACAAAGGGCCGAAGAGAGAGAGAGAGAGAGAGGGATGTGTGCAAACCAACACACACACCGATCCGTCCGTCTGCATACGTGACGTGGCTCTCCTGTGCCCGCCTGTTCGTTAAGTGAGTGAGATGACCCACCCACCACCCAACCAACGCCACTCTCTTCGCCTGGCTGTCCGCCTTGTCAGTCAACGTCTTGCGTGTGGATTGATTCGACTGATTTGGGTTGCTGATGATATGATGGCCTGGCCGCTTCGTGCAGTGATGTCTGCATTGATTGCATTTGTCGGTGGTGTGGACGTGCAGGTAGGTCGTGCATGTCATGATTGATCCCTACCTATCCTATGCCCCGTCCTATCCTATCCTATTGTCTTGCATACGTAAAGACATACGTATACCTAAATATGTACATCTATACATCTATCTATCTAAGCTATGCTGATCAGCCTTTGCTGCTTTCCTATCCCGCCACACCCCACCCACCCATTCCACCCATACACCATCGCTGATATTTTTGCTGGATGGATGGATGGATTCGCTCGCTCGCATGCTTGTTTGCTCGTTCGGTAGCCAAAACGGCACGCCTCGTTGTAAGCCACCAATCCCACCAACACACACAACACCCACAGCACACACAGCAGTTTTGTCTAGCTACCACTTTCGCCCGCCTCTCTGCCCCTCCCCCTTGCCGTCCTCTCTCCCTCTCTATGTCCTCTCTCACTCATGTATGCCCCAACGACCAACCAGCATGACAACGTTCTGGGCTGCACAGAGACAAGAGAGCGAGACAGAGAGAGAGGGGGGGTTGGGAGGGGTGGGGTGAGGGACGATCCAACACATCAATCACATCACATTACACGAGCACACGGATGTGCATGGGTGGAGAGGTAGCACGGGCTTGGTGTTGGTGGCTGTTGGGTGGATGGATGCCATGGTTGGGTGGTTGGAAGAGACACCGATTACGTTTGCCTTGCGCATGAACCGCTGATCATAGACAGCTCATGTAAATGACCAACCAATCGATTGGTGCCATCGGAAGAATTACTGCTTTGGTCACACATCCGCACCATACAGACGTGCACACAGTGCCACACACTCGCCATGTACAACGTCGCCACGCCCAGCCAGCAACCCCACTCACTTCTACTCGTATGTATGGGTGTGTACGCGTGTGGTGTCCTACCTACCTACCTACATTGCTGTCTGCGCGACAGAAATCACAACTAGCGCAAAATCCACCCAAGCCAAAAAGTGCAGACAAACGAGACACTCACGTGCATCCACAGCGAAGCGCAGAACTGTCACGCCACGCCACACGCACATGCCTCGGCACCAATCCAGTAATTAATATGCACATCGCGCAAACTCTCTCCCTCCCCCTCCTTATTTGTCGCATGTCTTGATCGCGGCCATGACGGCCCTCCTCTGCCCACGATACACACGGTGGTGGCCCTCGGCCTGGAGCTCACACCGCTGTGTGTCCCACTCGTAGCTCACAGCCCGACACCTGCCCCGGGCCGCACAGGCAGCCGCACACTGTGTGGGGGAGGGGGCGAGGATGGACGCCATAGGTGCTCCCAGCACCTCGTAATGCCGCTCGAACGCAAAACAATCCAACACTGAGAGAGAGAGGCATACATGTGCTATGGTGGACGGGTGTGTCTCTCTGTTGGCAGCTTACCTCTGTCGTGCTCGCACTGCTTGAACCCCGAGACCTTGCCTTTGTTCGGTTCATATTGCCGTGAGAGCGGCTCCCGCATCAGCACACACCGTCTGTCTTGCCCATGGAATGTGAATGCGCTGCAGCCGGCGTGTGTGTCGCAGAGCTGCCAGCAGGAGTAGGGGGACGTCACGTCGCGCCGGTCGGCCAGGGGGGAGGGGGAGAGAGCCGACTGGGAGGTGTAGGCGTAGTCGGCCTCAAACACCACACACTCTGCAGCCATCCATCCATCCATCCATGTGTGAGGGAAGATCCATTGGAAGGGAAGGGAGCTTACTTGGTGCTTGTTTGGTGCATTTGTTGATGCCCGCGACTTTGCCTTTGCTGACTTTGCGGCTCTCCAGGCCGTGCTTGAGCACACAGGAAACCTTCCCCTCCTCGCCCTTGCCTCCATCGAACACGAACCCCGCGCACTCGGCGTCCCTCTGGCAGTGCTGCCAGCACCCCTCTGGAGTGGGCGGCTCAATCGACTCGATCGTCCGCAGCTCGTTGGATGGGTACTCCACATCTCGCTCATACTCCACACACACTGATTTCAAAGAAAGTAGGTGAAATGAAACAGGTCCCATTCTTTCTCTGTGTGGTCGCAAGTGTTCTCACCTGAGCAGACGGGATCGAATGGGTCTGTAGGCGCCTTCTGGAACACCCGCGCCGAACGAATGTCCCAATACGCGTCTCGCAGCGCCGTGCCGTTCTTGCGCACGTGGTCCTCGCACCTCCCCAGCCCAGGACAGGCCCACTCGAACGCCGCATTCCCCCCTCTCCTATCCCCACACAGCCCCGTCCTGAGCACCACCTGCATCTGCCTGAAGTTGTCCCATCCCGGGCACGTGTCCGTCTGCAGGGACACCAGGCCGTGCGGGCGCTTCCATGCGTCTGGTGTCGGTGTGGGGTGGTCGTTGAGCAGGTCTTGGGGCGCCTCGGACGAGCGGAAGAACCAGTACTTGATGTGTCGGTCTGAGTCTAGCTCCACGACGAAGTAGCCGCCTTCTGAGGGCTGGGAGGGGCCGAGGAAGGGCTCTTCTGGGAGGAGGGTGCACGCCTGGCTGGGGTACTGCAGCTCATCGATGGAGGAACAGTGCCGCGATGGTTGACCTGACGATATCATAAGCACGGGATGATTGATGCACATGGGTGTGGTGTGGTGTGTGTGGCTGGGCGTGGCGTGCATACGTATGTTGTCGAGCAGGAGTCTGGATGCCTCCCAGTGCCCACTGGTGAGCGACTGGTCCGCCCCCGCCTGCACACAGGGGGACGACGCGCCCACACTGACGCTGAAGTGGTTCCGAGCGCCATTGTGGATGCCTGCACACCACACCACACCACATATTGCGCAATAGCAGGTATCGTGGCGGTGGGTGGTGGTCGTGCCTTCGATGAGGTTGATCTGTGCGTCCTTGTCCATGTGAGGCCCCTGGAGGGAAAGCGACGGCCATACGCCACAGCCGAAAGGCACGTGCGCAATATGGAAGACAAACAGCCCCTGCACACATCCATCCAATCAAAATCAACCCTCCTCAGCACATGAGACAAGAACCATGCCTTTCTTGGCGCCCCCTCACCGACCGCATCAAATGCGTCCAGCGACCTCAGGCTGACGGTCTTCCGCCCCTCATCTTTGCCGACCTCTCCCTCTCCCTCTGCCGTGTCCACCCGCACAATGACGTCTCCATCCTTGGTCACCTCCACCATCCCGCCGTCCACCGCCTCCTGTCGGCCAACAAACCTCGCCGGCCCTTCAGATGATGTTGCTGTCGCTGTCGCTGTCGCTGGTGTTGATGAGGACGCAAAGTGGAAAGCCGACAGCATTGAGTCGCCCTGCCACGTGTGTGTAAGGGCGTAGGGTGAGGCGCACTGGGACGGAGGAGAGGGCCCCCGCGCCACACCGGCATAGCACGGGGGCTTGCCCTTGACGGCGCAGTCCTCCGCCATTCGCCCGGCAGCTGCGCAGCACTCACTCCTCCCCTTTGCACACGTCTCTCCCCCACACTCGCCGCAGTCGGCCGGGCAGCACGCGCCGCTCACGTGCCGCCCGGCCTTGAGGCGCCCCTCGATGCCACCGTCTCGTCTTGGCATGTCCGCGTGGGTCTTGATGTCCCATTGGTGTGGTGATGCGACTGGGCTGTGTGGGCCGGCGTAGGTGCCGCCTATGCGGTGGCAGAAGTCTTGGGGCGACTCCAGGCAGTATTTCGGGCCGGAAATGGACTTGGACGAAATGGAATCGGTCTCACGGGTGCGGCCGGAGCCGCCACGTTTCAGGAAGCACCTGAATGGATGGACACGGAGAGTGAACAGGGTAGCGGGGGAGTGTCTGTTGTGTAGTGTAGGTCACCAGTTGTTGTGTGGTTGATATGTGAAGAATCGGCACTCGGGGTGGTCCTGACACTGGTACTGACACTCCACAGGCCCCACCACATCCTGATAGGCCTCCAGATCATTCCCGTAGTAATCCACACCCTCCTCAAAACATTCTGATCGACACCGGCACATTGCCTCTGTCTCCGTTGTGGCTGGTGGCCATCCTACCTTTCTCGCACGACTTGGGCCCAGAGAGGATGTGTGCGGCGGTCTCGCGGCTTTCAAGGTCGGTCTTGAGGACACACGTGAGGCTGGCTTCCTCATAGGTAAAGGCGATGCACTCTGCCGTCTCACCACAGTGCTTCTGGCACTCACGCACAGTGCGCGCCTTCAGGGTCGTGTTGGATACAGACGGCCCCAGCAGCCTGGTGTTGGCTTCATAGCAACCTGAGAGACGCAAATTGTGCGCAGGCATATGCGTCTTTGTTTGGCTGATCTGCTCACTTGGTGGGGGTAGCTTGGTCAGCAGTGTGGGGCAGAAGATCTCCCCTTGTGTTGTGGGGTTCTTCACTGCGAACGCCCGCAGCCCCACCACGCTCGCCTCCTCCCGCACGGCCGCAAACCCCACGCGCAGCCCCTCCTTGCCGACCGCGACGCACCTCTGCAACACAATCGGCTTCTGCCGCCCCCCTCCCAGCTCATACACATCCACTCGCCGCGCCCAGACCTTCCCATTGACCAAAATGTCGAAGAGACGAGACCCTTTGGTGCTAAATGTGAGCTCGGATAAGACGATTTGCAGGCAGACATCGCCCTTGTGGTGCTCCGAGGGGAAGAGTGCGGCCGCGGGGATGGTGTAGCCGCTGCTGGTGGACAGATCGGATGTGTCGAAGGTGTGGGTGGTGAGGAGGAGGGGGTTGCTCGAGAGGGTCTCCAAAGTGACCTGCGTGCCGCCGTCGGCATAGGTGTCCTGCTGGTAGACGATGCCGTCGTGGGCGACGGAGGGGCCGCCTGCATTGATGTAGACGCCCTCGGATGGAGGGGGAGGGATGAACGGCTCTGAACACGTTCGAACAAATAGACGTACGAGAGATCGACATAGCATCCCAAGGTGGACCATTGTGCGTTTATACCTGTGACACACGGCGCTTCCCCTTTGTCCAGACAGCCCTCATTCTTCTCCAGTACCGCCCTGCCGCAGCACTCGTCCTTTCCTCCCGGCCGCCCGTCGCACCCAAACCCGCCACACAAACCGCACCCCTTGCCACAGCACACGTCGCTCCCCTCCCCCTCCCACACCCCACCCACATACGCACACACCGACTCCTGGTAGCTCTCAGAACCGATCAGCGCACCCTTCTCACGGGGCGGCGCGAGGATACACGGCGGCTCGTTGGTCTCGTCGCATTTGAGCCCGAGTGTCTCGACCTGTAGGGGACAGCAGTGGAATGGGCCTGACGGGAGGAGGTGACAGAAGGGCCCGCCGCACTGGCCGCATGACTCGGGGCAGCACGTGTTGGTGACGGGGTCGAGGAGGCCGCCCAGCTCCTCGCACGACACGTGGGGCGTGACCTCTTCGGTGTCCTCAGCATCGGTTGTGGAGGCGTCTTCTGCGTCTGACCAGGGACCTGCACACAGAGACCATCCCCATATGGTGCGCCCAGAACAAGGAGAGGGCGTGTGCGGCGTACCATTCTGCCTCCATGGGCTGACATCTCGCAGCAGTGACTGCTTAGTGGCGTTGGGAGCGAGGAACTCGTCATCACTGCGGTCCAGTGTATCCTCTGACAGGGGCTCGGGGTCGCCAACCGGAGCTCGCCAAGACTGGGCGGATACAACCACTGCACAGAAGGACAGATGCTCTGGTATGGCTCGGGCCTCAGCTTCGTGTGGCTGGCTCACCTATCAAGGCTGGGAGGGCTGCAAGGATCAGGAGCCAGCCGTGTTGTGGTGCGCTCTGCCGATGCCGCCGCCTGGGCTCTCTGATGACCATCAGAGGGACGATTCGTGTTTTGCTCCTTCGTTCTCTGCTGGTCGTCTGATCAAAACAGAATCCGGCCTCTTCAGGCCTTCTGATCGGCTCCTGGCCTCGCGAGCGGCTCCTGCCTTGTCGGCTCGTGCGGGAAAGGGCGGTCGTCGGGGCAGCCCTCCATGCCTCCCGTGGTGCTGCCGAGCCGCGGGATCGCCAAAAGTGTCGGCAATAGATGCTCGAATGTACTTTCATTTCGAACGTGGACACAGACTATTGCTCGTGAGGCGTGAAGACAAATGAAAAGAAATGCACAGCGTCCACGATGCGTCTTTGAGTCGATGAGAAACGATGAGGTGTGGATACCCCTCCCACCAGCTGGCACAGACCGCTGGCAGGCACTTGAAGAGTGAACAAACAGGGGACGCGGAAAGGACGACCGACAATCCATGCCACGGGCCCATCAATGAATCATGGTCTCATGATCAAGTAGCTGGGTCACTGCCTCACTGGTGGCGGGGGAAAAGTGAGTTGCTAACAAACAGGGGACGCGGAAAGGACGACGACAATCCATGCCACGGGCCCATCAATGAATCATGGTCTCATGATCAAGAAGCTGGGTCACTGCCTCACTGGTGGCGGGGGAAAAGTGAGTTGCTAATGAAAGACAGGTCGTGAAGAGTGAAAACAAACTCACGTAGGTGAGAGTGGACAGCAGTGAGGCAGTCAGTCTGCACCCAACACCCAATATCGCTCACGACACACAGTTGCATGGACGAGGCGCGACACAACATACAGACAGCTGCCTACACTACATTCCCGTCCCGTTGGATGCAGCGGAGCCAAAAATGTTCGCACCCCAGTACCTAGACTGCTGGATAAACACACACAGCCAGAAGAATGCCGGTCGAAAAAGACGTCAGGTGAGGACTATCCTCACGGCAGGCAGGCAGCTACCGACATAAAACTGAGTGACACAAACGACATCGAACACACAGCACAGGAACGACGACAGCGACCATCACACATGCACATGTCGACAGGTCAGCTCAAAAAGACACACGACAGCTGGACAAAAAAGACGGGCCACTTATCTTTTCCTCATAGTTCACATCGCCTCTGTCTTGGCTGCCTGAGTCAGCTGTTCGAGTGTGGGTGGCTGGGGCACATTGGGGAGGTCATTCAGCAGATGATGGCCGGTCAGAATGTCCAGCGGCGTGTAGCCCAGCACGTGAGTCGCCGTCACCATCGCAGACGCCACAGCGGCTGAAACGCACACACGCCCATTGGTCATGCCGGCTGCATTTATGGGGGATCTGCTCACCTATGAATCCGCCCGATACCAGGTCTTCGCCTGTCAGGTAGAATTTGCGGATGGCCGTGCCGACGCGAGGCAGGGTGTGGGTGAAGCGCTCGGGAGTCTGGCGGAGGCCGTAGCTTGCGAATCTCTTGAGGTAGTGGTACATCGACAATGGAGTGGAGACGTCGAAACTCGTGATTCGACCTGCAAGCACACAAGATACACAGGCGCACCTTAGACACCTGCAGGGACCCTCAGGTATATCTATGGCCGACCTTCCAGCTGCGGGAAGTGTTTGAGCAGCAGGTTTTTGAGTTTGGTCTCCAGCTGCTTCTTGGTATTTTTGTAGGCCTTGGTGCGCCTCTCCGTGTGAGCCCCTCCCAGCGCTGTCAAACCACACACAGGAGGCAGAGACGGCCAATCAGATCGCAGTCCCTGCCGATCCATCCCCTGACAGTGACCCACCTTCATTGAGCTGCTCGTATGCCTCTGGTGCTGCCTCCGCCGCGATGAAGCAGGAAGTGGTGTCGGGGTGCAGATGCGTGTAGGCAGGGTCACGCGCAGACAGGAAGGCTGCACAAGCCAGCCAACCAAACAAGAGAGAGGCCATTTGCGTCAATTGAAGCACATGGGATTAGGTGCATCGCGCGCACAAATGAAGCAAAAGCCGTCTTCGACTGAGAAGTCTAGCAGGTTGTTGCGGTACTTCATGATGATCTCGTCCATGTCATGACCCTGATTGATATTAACAGACACGACACACCATGAGAACACGTTAGCGTCTTCTGCGCCTAGCTGACCTCAGTTGCCTCCTCAGGGAACCCCCACAAGTTGCTGGAGGGCAGTTTGAGCTCCTCGGCGGTGCCATTAATGCCAACAAACCCACACACACACGACACCCCCCCGCCGACCTGGCGGAGGAACTTCATCTCAGCCGCCATATAGCGCTCCACGTCAGCAGGCGACAGCAGGTGATGCTGCGAAGCAAGCGAAAAAGGAGACCATGAGCAGGGATGCCGTGTATGTGGCGTATGGCAGCATCACCAGTGTCGCTGACAGCCCTGCAGCTGATATCACGCCCATGCGGCTCTTGATTGTGTCACCGTTGGCGAGAACAACACCAACAGCCTCGCCTGCATACACACACGGCACCACCAATTCCTCAGCACGGCTGCCTCGTGGCACGCATCTCATCTCATCCCTGCTCAAGTCACCGTTCTCCACGGGGATCCTCTCGACATGCGCCCTCACGAACACCCGACCGCCTGCCTTGTGGATGGTCGACGAGAGTGTCTTGACGATCGACATCGGGCCGCCGACAGGGAAGTAGCCTCCATTGATGAAATGGTGTACGACCCACGCGTGGAGGAGGAAGCACAAGTCGCGAGGCGCCTCGCCCGTGGTGCCGTGTTGGCCGCAGAGGATCTGCTCTTCGCGCGCAGAGAAACCAAGACTGGCGATGACCTTTACACAAGACACACAATGCGGGCGTGGATGGATGGATGGATGTGTGCTCACCTCGTGTGTTGTCTTGCCGGCCCACTTGAAGCCGTTGCGGCCCAGCAGAGCGCGCCAGATCCGCTGCACCGTTGGTGTCCATGCGCGGGAGACTAAGAACACCATTGTCTCTGCCGCAGCCTCCTTAACCGTCTTGATCCACTCCGACACGGCCCGCTCCTTGCCAGGGAAATGGCGACACAACTCCTTCTCGTACTCATCAGTGCCAGCACGCAACCTACCGCCCACATACACAGACGGCAGCAATGAGCCTCCCTGTGTGTGTTCATCTCATTAGCCTCTCTCCGGTCCCCTCCCGCCCTCTCTCTCACCTGACCAGCGGTTGGTCAGCAATCTTGATGACATCGTATGCGCCCTTGCCGGTGCCGTCTCTCTCATGCGTGTCTTCGTTCTCGTAGCCCATCTTGTGCCACGAGATGGGGTACTCGGGGTCGCCGGCAATGGCAATCATTTTGGCGGTCAGCCAGGTGTCGTCATCGGTAACAGTCCGCTCGCCGATGTAGTGGATGCCGGGCGAGAAGGTGGCACCTGACGAGTGACAAGGCGTCCAAGGTGGGCAC
>CDMY01000463.1:52523-71687 GCA_001179505.1 Vitrella brassicaformis | reverse complement strand
CACATGGCTCATGCGCTGTTGGAGAAGGAGGGGTGGAAGGGTCGGGGGTTCAGTCATGTGTCTGGATGGATTCGCTCTCGCTTGTCTATCGCCCTCGCGCGTGCGACTAGCTTCTGTCTGCGTGGGGGAGGGAGGGGAGGGTTTGCGGGACTGGGGTGTGCTGATGGGGCGGGGATTGATCCCTCCTCCCCTTGAGCCTGTTTGACTCTGCGTGCTGATGGGAGTGTATTTGTATGAGTATCACGGACACACAGACGAGTGTTACGGTTAATGACAGTTTCTCCCCATGAATGATTACAGACACGCACATCTCCCTGTATCGTGTGTGCCTCGTCAGGAGCTGGGAGATCTGGGTGTCCGCAGAGCTTGCAGCATCTGCGACCTTGGGGGAGATCTGGGCTGTATACGTAGATCGGCGTGAGGGCAGACGAGTTCGAGGAGAGGAGTGCCGTGACCGACACAACCGGCTGTTTCCCTACGCTTGCTGCCCACTGTTCGCTGCAGAGGGACAAGCAAGACCAGCACCATCGTCGATGACGGAAGCCGCTGGCCGCATCCCTCTCGTTCAAGAAGTGCAAAGGCGTCTCACAGGCAGAGGACTATCTTATTTTGATTCATCCGATCGACTGTGTTGCTCTGGACGGCCCCTGCCTGCACGTGGGCCTGGCACGTACTGCTTAGGACAATTTTGTATACAGAGTGTGAAATGCGCCGACATTGTTTGTATACGGATCAAATTGATAATTACGTACGGCTCGGTGGTCCTTGTACTTGTCTGTGTGTGTGTTGGTCTTTCATCCATCCACACCATGCGATAATCCATTGCCACGTGTTTGCTTGTTGAGGGCCTGCCTCCCTGCCTGCCCGTCTGTCTGTCTATCTGCCCGTTTGTCTGTCTGCCTGCCGTCTGTCTGTCCACGAGAGAGAGGGCGAGAGAGAGCGAGCAGCACCAGCACCAGCAGCAACGAGCAGCGACAGCAGCAACACCGGCAGCAACAGCAGCAGCAAGAGCCCAGAGCCAGGGAGTGATGCCGACAACCAGTCTCTCCATCCATCCACCCATCGACTCAGCCACCCGCCCAGCGACATGCTCTCATTCGAGCACACACACCATAGCATACATCAATCACATCAAAGGACACACGACGCCTACGCCAATACAACCAACACGCCTACTCGTCTGTCTGTCTCCTCTACCTATCTCTCCCTATCTCTCTCTGTGTCCAGCCAGATGCACGCGAACCAGCAGCCTCAACAGGGCGGGGCGGGGCCGGGGAGAGGTTGAGAAAAGACGCCATCCGACGACCGACATGCGACTGATGGGCACCCATGCACACACCCACTGTCCGTCTGTCTGTCTGTCTGTCTCTGTATGTCAAGCACACCGTGTGGAAAGAAAATTCAGGATGCTTGTGCATATCATCCATGACCGGCCGACGGGCGACAGACAAAGAGAGCGACAAGAAGGCGGGCGAGAGACAGGCAGGGAAGCCGTGGCAGACAGAGCTAGAGCTACAGGCAGCTAGATAGGTAGACGACAGTAGGGCCGAACGAGTACGAACCAGGAGGGCGGGATGGATGGGCAAAACACCCTTTGCACGAAAGCATCAAGGGATGGACAGACAGACAGCCAGCAGAGTGAGTGCAGCCAGCCAGGGAGAGGAAAGAGAGGGGACCGATTGCGGGCCAGTCAGGTCAAAATTGGACAGGGAAAAACTGACAGGTGTGTGCGTGTGTGGGGGTGTGTGTGGGTATGTAAGGTACCTACGTGTGTGTGTGGGAGGCAGGGAGTCAAAAGCAACCAATGGGGGCAGAGAGTAGGGCGGAAAAAGAACAGACAACGCAACCATCGACCCACCCGTGCCAACAGCCAGCAGCCGACAGCAGCAGCCAGAGATGCAGACAGACAGAAGTGGGCAGACAGGCGGACAGGACACACAGGTAGGTAGGCAGGTGGCCAGATAGCCGCGGCGTTGTGGTGGTTCGGTACGGTGTAGTTACTGCATGGTGGTGCGGTGCATGTGGCGTGTGTAGCAGTCAGTGGATGGAAAACGTCGCACATGTAGGCAGTGAGTGGGTAAATGCCTCGCTTCGTCTCATCTCGTTTTGTCTTTCCTCTGCCTTTCCTTCAGCCATTCAGCCATTCAGTCAGTCAGTCAGTCAGCGTACGTATTCTCATGCGCATAATAATACTTTGTTGGGGGGCAGTGAGTCAGTGAGTAGGAGAGTGAGTGGCGGGTGGATGGATGGATCAGGGACTAGGGCAATGGTGGATGGATGGCGATGGTTGCTGTCTTTGTATGAAGAAAACATGCAGACACACGCGGGGACACACACACACACATGTAGCCGGCCCGGCAGCAGCACATCAGAATAGGACACTCAGCCACACGCATGCAGGTCAGGTGTGTATACTGAAGAGGGGTGTGTGTGTGTGTATCGGTGAGTGAGTGGACAGTCAGGAGAGGTCTCTATGCATGGATGGATGGATGGATGTAGGCAGGCAGTTGCGTTGGGAGAACCGAGGGAAAACTCCTCTCTCTGTGTGCTGGCCGGCCCGGCCGACTGATATGAAAAAACATCTACGCATCGTATGCACACACAAACCCATCCAACTGAACTGGGAAGGTCGTACGTATGCGTATGCAGTGACTGGCCCATCCATCCATCCGTATGATTGAGTACTTAGTCGACTGACTGGCTCACGGCATGAGAAAAATAGCGCACTACCTATACCCTCCCTCCCCACCGCCCCTCCCTACCGCTCAACAGACAGACCGCCCAGGAAGGAATCCTCCTCAGTGTGTGTGTGTGTGTGTGTGTGTGGCTCAGCAACAAACACTCGTATGCACTGGCTGGCCGGCTGTGAGTGACTATGGCGCGCGAGTGTGACGCGTAGCTGAATGAGATAGACCCTCAGGTGGGAGTAAGAACCAGGCACACAGACAGGCAGGCAGGCAGCCGTACACATGAGTGGACATCCGACAGGCAGGCAGTCAGGTAGGCAGGGAGGCAACAGGTAGTACGCTACTCCTCTCCCCCCCCCTCAATGACGTCCATCCGAACGTCTGAGCGCAATTCGACTGACTCCTTGCAAGAAGTGAGATTGGCGGTGGTGGGTGGTGGGTGGGTGGCCACACGCACGAGAGCGATGGTTACTTACAGTAGAAAAAGACCGATCAAAACGACAGAGACAGACGGACAGGCAGGAAGACACTTAGAACATCCCGATGATATACACTACACTGGACTCGACTCCACTCCCCTCAGCAATCAGCAAGCCGTCTGTCAATCTGTCCCTCCGTCTCTTCCCCGCCGCCCCGCCCGCCAGAAAAAGACCATTGACGGCAAACAAGCAAGGAAAGGAGCGCTATGGTGGGTAGTTAGTAAACCACAAAAGGCCGCTATCAACGAATAATCAATCGAATAATCACTCGCACACTCGCCCTGCCGTACAGCGAATGAATGTCGTGCAATGCCGGGCACACGCACATCGTGACGTGCCAACCATGCAGTGCGCAATCAATCAAGAATGAATGGCTGCATGGGTGTGGAAGCCCTTTGGCTGTTGAAAGCTATTCATTCGAGCCCTCCCTCCATCCCCCACCCTCACTTCGTCCGTCAATCCGTCGCAAGCCAGCCAGCCCGCCAGCCAGCCAGCTTGTAGATAGGAGTATAAATAAAGACAGCAGTGAGTGACCAGACCATCCCGCCCCGCCAACCCCCGAGATCATCAGCGCCCTCCCTGTTAAGTTAACAAATGGCATTGTGTACGTATGTGTGTCCCGTACGTATGCAGGAATGCAGGCATGCAGGCATCGCATAGACCGACAGCTCTTCATGCGACATGCATGCCTGCAGGCAGGCAGAGGCACACACGAAGGAAGAAAACACCAACCAAATCGCAGTCAATCAGGCACACGGACGGACCACAGCGATATATAAAGGCGTTCATCTATCCGATTACATAGACATACACAGGCGGCACCAGATGGATGGACGGATGGACGGATGGACTGATGGACGGAGGGGGCCACGCATACGTACCTACGAGAGAGGGGAGAGAGTTCAAAAACAGCTGCTGCAGGCAGGCAGGCAGGCAGGCAGACAGACGGGGAGAGAGACAGAGACAGAGAGACAGAGAGAGGGGCCATGTTACATTACATACGTATACATGCATATTCATAGAAAGATACGATCGACGGAGCCGCAGCAGACAGCCTTATGATTATCCACAAAACACCTCTTGGGAATCCCTCACCGAGCATCCATCCATCCGTTCTGGCAGGCAGGCAGGAAGGTCATCAGGCGAATGGCACAAATACGTCGGATAAACGAGCACACATACAGCTACATAGACACACACGGACACACAGGCGGGTCGCTCACGCTCTCAAATGCGCATACGCACACACATGTCGTATGCACCCACACACACACAGAGGGCAAGGAAAAGGACCGAACACACAGAAAGCAAATGGTTCGCCACACACACAACACACACACCGACGGACAGACGGTTAAAATCGCCCTCTCTCATTCACTGTGCACATACGATGCGCATTCGTTCTGACTACGGCTGCCTTGCCCGGCTGGCTCGCTGGCTGGCTGGCTGGCTGGCTGGCGTGCGATCGATTCCTTTGGCTGCAGTGCCCAGAAAATGGCCCTCATACACGTGTGCACACTTGGTCCACCTCGCGCACACACACGTAGGGAGGGTTATACATATGTTGCAAGTATGTATACACTGACTGGTGTTTGTTTTGTTGGCAGCACTAGTGCGTTGACAAAACCGACCGACCGGCAGACCGACAGACAGACCGACACCATCCGGACAGACAGAGAGGGAGAGATAGAGAGAGGATACGCCGGGAGAGGGAGACGGCCGGCAGATGGACGAGCGGGAGGGACGCACGCAAACAAGGGAGGGGGAAGGGGGGGGGGCATGCAAATACATCCATCCATCCATCCATTATGTGCATGTATACCCATGATATGTACTCATGTGTACGCTACGATACATACATACATACGTACATGGACGGCGCTAATTACACGACATACATACATGCATGCCATGGTCGTCAGTGTCTCTCTCATCTGCATCATTCTGTGCTCACACACACACACACACACGCGCGCGCGCATCCACACACATCGACGAAAAAAGACAAGCCCCTCAGCCAGCCAGTGACTCAGTCAGTGTCTGTCCGTATGTACGTATGTGTGTACGTATGGATGTGTGTATTAACAATAGACCACTACCCATTTCGCGTGTATGTACGCATATCATATGTACACGCACCAAGTCAGCAATCAGGAGAGACGAGAGCAAGGCAGGAGAGGGAAGAAAACACCACACACAATGCGTATCGTATGCAGCCAGGCAGCTCAATGGGTCGACCATTTGGGTGAGGTCAGGCGGGGTACGATGGCGTGGGTGGAGAGGGTTGAGGTGAGGTGGCTGATGAGAGGGTGAGATGGATACACGCACGCACGCACACACACACTCGCTCGCTCGCTCACAGGAAAAGACACACACACGGGTGTGTAGAGACACAAGACGAAAATCAATTACTGGCCATCCATCCATCCCTTACATTGACACCCCCATCGGTGGAAAGAAAAGAAACTTGCGACCAACCGATCCATCCCAACATCCCCCCCCAACCACCCGGTGTGTGTGCCTACGCAATGAATGAGTCTGTGTGTACGTCAGCTGGCCAGTCGGGTAACCAAAAGTTCCTTTCTCTCGTCGCAGTGGTGGTTGTCGCGGCTCTCCCTCGCTCTCTGTGGGGCGGGCGGTAAAAGTAGAAACGTAATACAACCGGCCGGCCCCAAGGAACTCGTTTGTCTGCGTACAGTGACACAGGCCGGTGCGCGTGGATGTCTGCGTGCATGATTCATTTCAGGTACAGGTGCGCACCTAATCACGCGAGCGGTCTGTTGAGAGGGCTGACGGCCGTGGACTTGGAGGAATACAACCTGTGTGTGGTCACACAGACACATTTGTGCGAGGGCGAGGCTGATGCCTTGCCTTGTTCCGTGTGTCTGTACCTGAGTATGGAAAGGCATCGCCTGAACTCCTCCACTCGGTCGGGCGGCCGCTGCTGCATCACCTGACCTGCGCACACACACAACACAGCGAGCGGTACACACCATTCGCTGTTTGCCGCTGTGTGTCTGTATGTTGCAAGCGCCTACCTGACGGCGTGCTGTACTGCGGATGCGCTGACGCAGTCGTTCTGACACACACCGACCATAAGTGTCTCTCTCTCTATGTGTGTGTGTGTGTGTGTGTTGATTACGATGGGCTGCGGCCGCTGGGAGGTGATGGGGTCTCCTCGTCAAGCATACCCGACGGCTGTCAGTCAACAAGCACAAGGACACAGACAGCAAACCTAGTCCATCCATCTCTCTGTGCAATCAATCATTGTGACTCACTCACCTCGACGTGAGCATGCGCAGACGTCCCCGACTGAATCGAATCAGTCAATCAAGACAAAACACACGCACACGTCACGCCAGTCAATCAAAGTGTGTGTTGCTTCCTTACCCAGTGTGTGAGTGGCGGGCAGAGCAACCCGACGCACCGCGCCAAGCAGTTCTCGCCCTCGCGAAACTGACACACGCGCAAACGCAAATCAATCACAGTCAAGCAGACGTCCGTCTGTGTGTGTGTGTGTGCGTGTGCTGTTGAGTCACCTCGATGACGACCAGTTCCCTCTTCTCGCTGGCTGACAGATTCTGATCCAACACCCACCTCGTCTTGACACACACAACACAGCACAGCACGGCACGCACACAACGTCCGTAAGTATCTCTTTCGCTTCGCTCTGTTCGATCTCACCCTGCCGTGCAGCTGGTCAATGGATTTGATCGAGTCAATCTGACCCGGACAACCAGCACACACACACGCAGAAAGAGAGATAGATGAACACCAATGCGCGTGTATGTGTGAGTGTGTGTGTCGGTCAGTCAGTACGTGTCGCAGCGGTATGGTGCAGAGTCTCGTGGGGGGGTCGAACAGATCCAGGGCAAAATTCTGGAGCCAAGCGAGATGGACATGATGCACGGCATCCACTATACTATTCTTGTGTGAGTGCAGACAGACAGACCAGACGGACGTACCGATATCTCTCGGTCGATGGAGTAGATGCCCTCCCTCGTGGCGCCCGTGCCCACATCGACAGCGAAAACCTCAACACCATACGCAGCGGTCGACACGAACCCCTTCACCAGCTGCTGCAGATACAGTTTCCGCCTCTTGTTGGCCTCTGCACGCGCACACGTCAATGCGAATGTGTGTCGTGTCGTCTGTCTGTGATGTCTGTCTCTTGTGGTGTTCGCACCGTCCTCGTAGTCGTCCTCGTGGTCAGTCTGCTGGCTAGGCGACCTAACACACACGTTCGCACAGCACACGACCAGCACGTGCATCCACTCAACTCCCCGGTGTGTGCCGTCCTGTGCGTGTGTGCGTACATCTGCTTCTCCTTCTCCTGTATCGTCTTGACGGGCGACGAAATGACCGATGGCTTGCTCTGATGCAACCCAACCACATGACGGAGGCACATTGACAGGTGCGGATGGGCCACTCATCTATCTATCGCCTTTACCTCCTCCGGGAAGCAGCTGTCGTCGAGCAGTGGGTGTCTGTGGGTGTATGTGGGTGGGGGGTGGGGATGCAGCGACGACTCGCGGTAGCTCGACGGTGAGGCCAGCTGAGTCTCGGTCGACGCACGAGACGACGTGCTCTTCGACACCCTGTTCGTTCAAACAGATGTGATGGACGAGGTGGGCATGGATGGGTACATGCCGTGTATTGTATTGTATTGTGTGCGGTGTATTGCATTGCGTGTCGTGGCGGACTTGACGCACATGTGTGTTTGCGAATCCCTGGAGGTGGGTAGGTGGGTGTTCTTGAAAACCAACGTAGGACCTGCAGGGAAGACAGGAATCACGCACACGACAGGCAAATCTTATCTCATGGACGCGGAAGTGCTCCCTTGCCGTCCCCCGCCTTGCCGCTCACTCTCACCCGGCATGTTGGCCACCTGCCCCACCGCCGCTCTCAGCTTGGCCGGGTCCAGCAGAGACGCTGACAGAGGGATGTCAGGGACAGACAAATCAACCACATCAACCACAGGTGGACATTGTTCATCCCGACAGACTCGTGTGCTGTGTGACGAGGAGGACGCACCTGGATGCTGGTCAGTATACCTGCACACCACGCACCACGACACACAAGGCACACGGAGATAGTGAGCTTCGTGTGGGGTGGGCATTGTCTGTCTGTCTGCGCGAGCTGATATCATCCATCCATCCACCCGTTATACACGCAGACGCACCTTGCCCGTGACTCCTGCATGGGTAGGTGTGTGTAGAGGGGGAGGTTGGAGGGGTCGCTCATGTCCTAAAACGCAACACACACACGGGATCACACACAACATCATACACACAGACATTGGTCCCGCTCACCTTGCCCACAATCAGCTGACTGTCCCTCTCTTGCTGGTCCTGACACGAACAAACAAACAAACAAACAAGCACCATTTACCATCTGTGCATCTCTTCATCGGTGGTCTCCTGACTGACTGACTGACTGACCTCGCAAGTGCAGCAAGTGCCGAAAATGAGTCTGGGGACGGGGCCGGGGGAGTGGGGGGGAGGGGGGCACTGCGCAGGGGGAACTCCGGAGGGACCCAGCTTGCCAGACTCACCTGCACACACACCACACGACAATGCGCCATGCGTTGACAGGCAGTGGGCGAGTGTTTGCGCGTGTCAGGTCTTCGGAGGCACGTACCTTTGCCGGCCTTGGTCATGCTGAGTGTGTCTGTGGTCTGGAGGGCCTTGTGGCTCGTCGACCGACCTGACACGTGCACACGGGCACACACGCCTGCAATCCACTGACCATCTGTGTGAATGTGATGTGTGTGTGAGGGATATGGATACGGACACGGAATGAAAACAACACTTATGATAATGTCTACTATAGATGTGTGGGTATACAGTACGGCTGATGTATAATCAATACGTTTGTTGGTGTTTCCCCGTCGGCTCAGCTCACCCAGGGAGTGTATACAGGGCTTACACACCGCTGTAAGCCCACACAGTCAGTAAGCCATACATAGTAGATATAATTATACAGTGGTGCAGTGCGCTGCCTGCCTGCTGTGCTGACTGACTGGCTGGTATACGCTACATGTGTTTGTGTGTGTGCACGCGTACTTTTCTTACTCGTTGCAACGGCGGTCGGTCCCCCCGGACATGGCGGGCACATGAGAATGGGGTGGTCAGAGGGCATCAGCATCGATGACACTCAGACAGACACTCAGACAGACAATCAGGCACCTGCACACACAAGCACAACCAGAACACAATCTTCCTGGTCTCTCCCTCTCTCTTCAGAGTGCTCAGTCGGCCGTTTGGCTCACCAGGCAAAGATTTGTCGCTTGCTCGTCAGGCCACCTCTCCCATGTACGTGACACGCACACCGCGCCTACCCCTCAGGCACGCGGCAACGCCAGGGAGCCGGCAGACGGGCAAGCAACTCAAGTGGTGGCGGCCGTCTCGCTCCCCTTCTCCTCTCTGCTCGGCACCACTCGCCTCGTGTCTGCAGCGCCGTGGTCCTCTTGGCGTTTCGTCGCGAGCTCAAGCGCGATCCACTGGGCAACAGAGTTTACGTTGAGGCGCGTGAGTTATTCTCGTCTCAGTGCTGCACTGGCAGCCGTGCTGAGTCAGTAGTAAAGTCTGCGAGTGTGACGGTGTGTGACGGCGTCGGCACGGAGTGCACTAGCCATAATTCCTTCCGTTGCTTGCTTCTGCTGCGTCTGTACAAGAAACGCCAGCCAGCCCATTCTGCCCGCGAACAAGATAGGGAGGAGCTGCTATTGGTCAATTCATCCCGCGGGACACGACAATTGCAGTGGTTCTTGTGCGTGATGTGGTGCGAGGAATATCAGTGCGTAATTGGACAAAACGGGTGTGGCTCAACAGGGCTGCCAGGTCATGTACGCAATAGTCTACACATCGACAATGTCATGCACTCAGGACGGTGTCTGGGAAGGAAGGCGTCAGTCCACTCATCGATAAAGCAAACAAGACCAGCCAAAGAATCACATAGGTGTTACATCTAAGCCTGCCTGCATTGCACACACAGGCACAGGCATACGCATACGTAGAGGGCGAGAGGAGGCAGATAGATGCGATGGTGGGACAAGTAAGTGACAAGAGTGCACCAACCAGAAGACAAAGACCGCCCCATACCCACCCATGCACCCCAACAAGACAGGCAGGCGGCCAGGCACAGAGAGAGAGAGAGGGAGGGAGAGCGCCACAGCACACTCAGGGGGGCATAGAAGGGAGAGAGCTCGGCTCATTCCACCACGTACAACACCTCCCAACTCGTCTGCTACAAATCCCCTGCCGCCCAGCACACTATTGCAATTCTCAGTCCTCCTTCCCCTTGCAGGCCGCAGGCAACCAGTCGCGCCAGCGGGCCATTCCACCAGCTATCTAAGTTTGATGCAGCCGCGCCGAGTAGTGTCAGCATGAAGCTCAAAAACAGCGCGACGACCGTTGCGATGCATAGTATGCTCGACTGAAACCCCAGTCTCCCAGGGGATCCTGAATCAGCTCAGCGCACCCCAGCAGCAATTCATTCAAGGAATGGGACGACTGGCAGTACTTCTCCTGCGTTGGTCCGCGGCACCACAGGCCGATCCGCTAGTGCGAGGAAGCACCGGGCGAATGCTGTGTTGGCCGTAGTAGAGGCTGCCTCAATTCTGAATGCCGATAAGGCCTGCTGAATAAGCTGCGGCCGCCGCTGAGGGTCGAGAGCTCTCGTCACGAAGGGATCATCGCGTTTGTGTTGCGCTGCAGCCGCTGTCCTCCCAGCTGCTGTCGTGGCTGCCTAAGCTGCTGTTGCTCCTGCTGCTGCTGCTGCCCCACCGTCTCTGCTAGCACAACAACATGACAGCCACATGCAGCCGCGAAGGAAAGATGAACCACTCGCCTCCCTAGCTGCCTGCCTCACCTATGGGCTGCACCAACGGCGCCTCGACCGTGACGATGATGTCTTCGCCAGCATCGATCTGATCTTGAAAAACTTCTCTGACGGGTAGAAAGGCACACAACACGGCGTCCACACACATACAGACACGAACGCGACGCACACACACACCCACGGTTTGTGTTCACCTACCTGACGGTCCTGAGCCGTTTGTCCTCCAGGTCGTCGTCTTTGTACTTGAGCTCCCCTCCCGTGACAGACGACCCTTTTCTCTCGTATATTGGCTGAATCTTACCAGCGACCTCTCTCAGAAGGCCACCCAGCGTCGTATCATCACACAGCTTGACGACGACTGCCCCCAATCTAGAGCCGATCACTTGGTAGACTACTTTGACCAGAACGGCAAGCTTGTCCGGCAGAGAGTCTTTCTCACTCGCTTCCACAACTGAAAGCTCGGTCGAAGGCTCACCGCCCGGCATCGCAGCGCGGGAATGAACCAAACACGCCTGCAGTGACACACACACACACACACAGACAAAGTGAACCGACGAGCCTTCAGATGGAAACGACGATGAGATTCAGTGCATCAGACAATGCCTCTCTTCTCACCTCGTATGCCAGCTCAGTGGTCAGCCGTAGCAACCGGTCAGTGCTCACGTGTTGATCTGACCTCGTCGCCCTTTGTGCCTTGGTTGGTTAGTGTGTTTAACGAGACTCGTCTCTGTAACCCCGGAGGGATCCTGTTGTCTCACGCACTAAACTAGCAGCATGTACATGCAAAGCATGCACACGGCCTGTCTACCCCTCCCTGCACTGGCACCGGCGGACAAACAGATGGCAGCAGAGAGCACTGGCTGCCTTGTAGAACGTTGACAAACACCGATTCTGGCTACATACACAAGAACGGGCGCTGTCGCCCAGCAAGAGCCATGGCAAGTGTACAGAAGCCAGAAGGGGGAAGTAGAAAAATGAGCGCCCTCTGAGCTACCAAAGCAACAATCAGCCAATCACATGAATACACCACCATATCCACACGGGACCCATAAGGAAGGAAGATAGGAAGACAGCAGAGGGAGAGAGAAGGGAATAGCCAGGCAGGCCATGAGGCCCTGCAACATATGATAGACGATACCTAAGATGCACTCCATCCCTTCACACGCACTGAGTGGCTTGCGCTCAATCCATTCTTGCCAGACAGTCAGACGGGGGAAGACGACGTGTATTGAATCAGTGGGCAGCACGGTGTGATCTAAGTCGATAGGCACTTGGCAGGCACATGCTCAGGAAGTCCTGGCTGGGCTGGCAGAGGAAGACAGAAGGCAGCTAGAGGGGAGAGCCCCGCCGCGGTAATGAACAAACAGACAGACATGCGGCACTGGCTGAAATGGCATGAGTATGGTCGCAACAGAGATGCACGCCGAAGTCTAACCACACGCGCAACCATGCACACGCAAAAGAAAAGACATGGCGGGCAACGACACGTGATAGGCTACCGCAGAGAAGAGACCACACCAATGACAAGACATCACCAGCTGCTTCACCCCCACCACCAAGCACTCAAACGAAGACGATAAGCACGAGGACATGAAAGACAGGGGGAAGGCGGGGGAAGCAAGTCAGACAGACAGAGGCAAGAAGGGTCCCACATACAGACGGACAGAGGCAGCACTATGAATGACAGGAGTCTGGTCTCAATGCATAGAGGCACGCCGAAGTATAACCGCACGCGTAATCATATGCACGCAAAAGAAAAGACATGGCGGCGTGCGACCTCACGTGATAGGCTACCTCAAGCAGAGAGATCATCCAAATGACAAGACATGACAGACCGCCTCCGCCCACACCACACAGAGCACATCATGATCACGGTGCCAGTGCAACAAGCAAACCATGCAATGAAGCAGATGCCCTCCCATCCCTACGCAAGCATCATTGCAGCTTCACCACGGCAACACCAGCGGTTCAGCACACTCTGACGAACGGGGACGGGGGGGAAGCCGCATGTCCCAGGCAGGAGCAAGTGCAGTTCTCGTCACGTCGGTCCGCTGAGACGGCGTCGTCAAGCAGATCTTCACGATGAAGACCCAATTGAGGCTCGGGGGGATGTGGGAGAGCGTGCCGGGGGGGCGAGAAGGACGCCAGAGGAAGAGCCAATAAGGCTGAGCGATATGATGAGCTGCGGCGGGCAGCATCACGAGGAAAGGTCGGAGACGCCAACCACAGCCAAATGGGCACGGACGAGGACCGGACGAGGACCAACATGACCCCCAGAGGGAGGGGAAGCCGATGGCATCCTCAGCCAAAAGAAAACAAGGCTGAGGATGCCTCGAGATCTGCCTTGGGATCTGCGAGCTCGGACGGGAGCGTTGGTGGGCCTTGCCTTCCCTCTTCTCCCTGAGCTCGCAGTTTTCCTCGGGGGAACGCCATCCCCACCGGACAAAGGATGGGCCAAGCTGGCCTGAAAACACACAGCACAGCCAATGGAGCACAGCAAATGAGATTAATGAGTCAGACGGGCATCGCCGTCCCTCCCATCCCTTGCTCTTGAGTCTTGGCATGCACGGCTCCCTGCAACACCTTTTTCATTGTCGTCTTTCGCTGTTTTCTACAGGGGTGTCTGCGCCTTGATGCAAGCCTGGAGAATTCCGGCGTGCATGCGATTGGGGCTTGGATTGGGGGCCAGGACGCCGAGACGCCCGCAGGCGCCCGCAGCCACCGATGCGGGTCTTTTGGCTTCTCTGTATCGCCGTGACCTCCGCCCATGACCTGACAACTGACAGCCGCGACAGTGTTACCCAGCCCATCACTAATGATAAGAAGCAAACTTCGAGGCGGAAGAGAGCTTTCTCAAAAGAAGAGCCAGCTGGCGGCCAGATTCCGAAGCGCCTCGAGCGCAGGTCCTCTCTGCCTGCGAGGCTGCCGGAGTACGCCGATGCTGTTGAGTGGCAGGAGAAGGAGCACAACCTGGTTGTGATGTTTGAGGGGTTTGGGCTCAAGGCTGAGGACGACGACAGCGACTGGCCGCCCCAAGGCAGAAGAAGCAACGTCGGCAAGACATGGACCTTGCTCAAAAGTGAGTGAAACCAGGCACACCGACACACGACAGCCCCTCGAGCAACACATACGTCTGTCTGTCTGCCTGTCTCTCTGTCTCCCTGTGTGTTTGCCCGTCTGTAGATGCCAATGTGCCGGTGGACGGGCGCCAAGAGTTCATCTACATCCCGGGTGGTCTGCGAAACGCCCCTGACGTCACGGAAGAGCTCTTCTACGAGACCGAGCTTCAGCCGCCGACATTGAGTGAGCGGCTCGCCACATGCGCCAAGGGGCTGGTGGCTGCTGGGGCTGACCGGCTCACGTCGGTGTTGGGGTATGACACCTGGTGAGCTCACGCCCACACAGCCACAGTGTCTCTCTCTCTCCCACTCTCACTCGTAATGACTTACTGCCTGACAGGCCCAAGGTATGGCAGGCCTATAAGTGGCTCGTCGCAAAGTGAGCGTGTGTGTTGACCACCCACCTAGTTGAAGGGTCTGCGACTTCCCAATCGAATTAGGTACCCTCACGCTACAGGCCAAAGCTTCACCAGTACCACACGAATCTGGATCATCGGATACAGCAGGTGCGTACACGCCAGCACACAATGCCATGAGGACAGAGAAAGAGATGCATGCGCAATTGTTTGTTCAGAGGCGGCATATCTGCCCGCGGCCTCAACTCCCTGATCTCCTACATCGGCATCATGCTCCGGAAAAACAGAAGACACATCACAGAATTAGAGAAGGAAATCAAGGACATCTTCTTCGGCGAGGACCCACAGGAGCTCGCCCTCAAGTTCCGTCGCCGTCGAATGAGCGAAGACGTCCGGGTGCACTATCTCGGACGTACAGCAAGACAGACACCCGGACATCACGATGCTGCACCTACAGAATGCGACATACTCTCTCTCACTCTTGCTTGCTGTCGATGTCTCTGATGTACGTCAGTATACGACAGTGTCGTCGGCACATTCCAGCAAGACATCACGGTGAGTGTGAGTGAAGCCTGTTTACAATACATTATGTATGTCCTCCACACTCTCTCTGTCCGGACATGTGTGTTCGCCATTTTCTGTGTGTCATGCAGCCATACTTCCGCGAACGAGCAGACGTGAGCAGAAAGAAGGCATAGACAGCAATTGCTGCCCACACCATGCATGTCTCCTTGCCGCCGCGTCGATCGATCAGTACCCCGGCCCTCGCTACGTCTTCAACGTGTTGAGCCTTGATGACTATGCCGATCTCCTCGCCAGCTTCGAGATCGAACGGAGGAACGAGGATCAGACCATTGAGAACGTCTGGTGGAGAGACACGAACATTCACTCACTGACTGACTCACTGACTCGCCGTGTCTCCATGTATGTCCCTGTGGTGATTTGTACAGATTCATGGGCAACCATCAGCAGATGGGCGGCGGGCTGAGAGGTCTCGGCCTCATCGACATCGCGTTCTCTTTCATGATGGACAGTGTTGCCGAGGGGGAGCCACCATGGGGGACCAGGGGCTCTATTTGGAGCCGAGGTGGGAGGATAGACTCGTGCTGGACATCAACTCTCGAATCGTCGACGTTGTGGTCGGGCGCGACACCCACACGAACGAGAGAGACAGAGAGAGAAAGAGACATAGTGTGCATCATTGTATTCTGTCTGTCTCTGTGTGTGTGTGTCTTGCGCCTTTATGCAGAGTCCGATGTCGCTGTTCTTCTCGGTGTGCTCTATCCCTTCGCGCCAGCCGTTGGCGTGTGCTAAGAGAGAGAACCGTCGCGTCTCCGTTCACAAGTCTGTCTGGTTGCGGCACATGGACTCAGTCATGGCCGGCGGCCACTGGTAGGGAGGGAGTAAGCACAAGACACATACACCACTTACTCATTTCTGCTCGCGTCTCTGCCTCTGTCTCTCTGTCTGTGTGAATGCATTGAGGCTGCCGAATGCTCTGTGCTGTGAGATGAGCGACGACCCCTGGCTCACGCGGGAAGATCCCCGAATCAGGTGGGTAACAAACCCCTCGTTCGAGCGCCGCCTCCCGCCCCCCACTGAAGTGAACCCAAACATCGCCCCCGACGGACGATCACAACACGAGCGCAACAAACCTGCTGACACGTCCAACCCGTGCGGTGCCTTCGCTGCTTCCGCTGCGTGTGGTCTTGCCAAGAAGCTTGCGGCCGAGGGCAAGCCCGTGTGCCGCATGGATGACCTCTCGCATGGTGAGGTGATGACGCGACCCTTCGAGAGGATCGAGAGGGCCAAGGCCGGCTTGGTCGGCCGCTGAATCCAAGCATACCGATGGATGGATGGATGGAAATGCCAGCAAGGGAACTGAAAAATGGGTTTGATTTTGGAATGGCGACAGTCGAGTTCGCAGATATGGATTGACTGAGTGAAGACGATCGATCCTGTACGTACAGCTAGCCAGGTCACTCACAAGAAAAATGTCACTCACTCACTCACTCACTGACTCGCTGACTTGACTTGCCTCCCTTGCGTGCATCCATCCATACACAGAGAACCAGCGAAAGGGGATAGTTGGCTGGCTGTTACCTATCGGCCGGCCGATCATGGTCTATCTTCTCTTCTTCTGTCTCTTTCTTCTGGCCGCCATCTGCCCTCTCCTGGGTGCCACGTGGTGCCGTCTTGCCTGAGCCCCCCTCGGCCGCGGCCGCGGCACGTTTGCTCTAGCCTCAAACGGACCCTTCTCCAGAAAGAAAGACCTGCACGGATGACAGACAGTCAGACATTGGTTGTGTCCGTGTGTCCCTTTGAGCTCCTTACTGGGGATCGAATGCGTCGCGGCCGACATCCAGGAATTCTCCACACTCAGCACACGCCTCAATCTCACTGAAGTCGACGTGGTGCTCGTCCACATCGACATCCATCCCAGGCAGGGGCAAGTCACACGGCTGCTCATGGGTCGACGGCTCGACCGCGTCCTCCTCATCCATCGGGGCAGCAGCAGATGCTGCTGCAGCTTGCTGGTCTCGTGCGCTTGCAGACTCCGGCCGAGCCTCCTGCTGCGGTGGACTTGCCGAGGCAGAGCGCATGGTAGTGCGGCGGAACTCTGTCAACAGGCCCGTGAGGCGTGTGCCGAAACTCTGACGGGCGCGCCGCGAGTACTGATGGAACGAACAGGATGGGCATCTGATCACGCCCTGAACACACACAGGACAACAAACACGTAAGTAGCACAATGAAGATGAAGTGAAGGCAGTGACTGTCGCGTGATGCTTACGTGGTGTCCCAGCACGAGTTTTTTGAGAGCCTTAGCGTCGATGCCCTCCTCGTGGTGTCCCAGTCTTGCCTCGATGGCCGGCGGCAGCTGCAGCCACCAGACGAGGCTCTCGGCCATGACATTCGCCACATCACGACAGAGGCAGCTCAGTGGCAACAGCTCGCTGACACTCAGGAAGCAAAGGATGCCGGGAAGGGCCTCCGGGGGAATGGATGGAGCTGCCATCATGACTTCGGGTTTCGAGCGGCGCGAGCTGAAGGGTGGGGGGAAAGGGGAGGGATTGATTCAATGAATCTGTTCCTTTTGGAGGGGTGCATGACTCTACAGTGTCCTGACGGACGCATAGCTTTCGATTCAGGAAAAGACGACGTCTCAGACTTACCCAGACTGGCCTCAGCAAGTGCCCGTGTGCACTACCGTGATGTGTGTTCATAATGATGATGCCTCTGACACTGGCCGTGACACTTCTTGCCTCATCAACGATACAAACAATCAACGCATTCACTCACCCCAAAAATGCGACGTACACCCGCCATCTAGATCAATGTTCACATACATGAGTCCTCCCTCCCTGGCCCCCCCCTTCGCCCAAACACACACCACACGAGGCAGCCAGCAGGACAGTCACTCACTCACTCACTTTCTCCTGGTGAAGAGCAGAGCCTTGCTCTTCTCAGAGGCCACCTGAAACCTCTTCTTAGCTGCAGAACGTGTGTGTGAGACGGCCGCCCACGTGGGCTTCGGGGTGTGATCAAAAAAGACCGTCTCGAGCACTTTGCTAGTGTTGAACGCCTGTGCTACTGCCTCGACCAACGAGCTATACATGGCTTTCTGATCAGCCGTTCTGTCTGCCCCCCTGCGACGCCCGAAGTAGCGGTGCCCCATCTCTTCGGCGTAATGCAACTCTAGGTGTGCGATGCGCTTCTGCAGCAGCGCCTTGCCCTCCTCGCCCGTCTCGTACACCCCCACCTCCACCCTGCTGTCCTCACAATAGCGGTAGGTGTGCACAATCGTCAAAGGATGGCCCTGGAGGTCGCTGTCGAGGTACTTGGCTCCCTCTGGCACCAAGCCGACCTTGGCACCTCCCGCATGAGCCTCCACGCCCCACGACGTCCGTGGGGTGCGCAGGTGGCCATCGAATGAGGCCCGCTCGAGGGCGTGAAGGCCTCCCATGACGCGGTCAACGCCTCCCTGGTACACCGCCATCCGATTGACGTTGTGGCCGCTCACTACCTTGGCGTGCAGCTTCGTCACCGACGGAAACAGTGCCGCTGGCCTGCATTGAATACACACCACACAACCACAGAGAGACAGAGACAGAGAGAGAGAGAGAGAGAGGATGTGCCGTGCCAACACGGAAAGCGTCAAAACAAGAATGAACGCGCCACTTGACCAATTCAATCAATCGTGACATCCGCCGCACCCACCTGGATGTGATGTAGGATGGGAGGGTCAAGTAGGCGGTGGATGCCGCGGTGGTGAGGTATATGGCGTGGTAGCAGGGCTCGATCGCCAGCTCATCGGCAGTCTCGAACACCAGCGAGTCGATTCCTGGCGCAGAGGTGACGTCCGTCGAGCCACAGTGCGACTTGAGCGTCACACTGCCAGCTCGCCGGCAGCACAGCTGGAAGGTGGGCATGGCGGCCACGAAGGATGCCATCCCGTTGTTCTCGACCAGCGGCAGCGAGACCTGCAGCGGGCGGAAGGTGGGCTCCTCATCCTCCTGCTGCTGCTGCTGCTGATACTCGCGAGGGCGGCCATAGGTGATGGAGTCGAAGTAGTCCTCAGTGGCATTCTGCGCGAGGCAGTGCGTGCGGAAACGGTGGAGCTTCTGTTGAAGCAATGGACAGGAGGACAACAAATGAACACGTGTGTGAGTGTGTGTGTGTG
>CDMY01000463.1:0-52223 GCA_001179505.1 Vitrella brassicaformis | reverse complement strand
TGTCCCGTATCCCCGACCTCACTCCCATCTGGATGTGCCGCAGCCGTCCCCCCTGTCCGCCGACTCCGCCAGGGCTGCTCATCATCTCGAGCAGCCCGTGCACCGTCGCTCCCAGGGTCAGCCGACCGGTCAGCGATGTGAGGGTGGCGGGCGATTCAGTCCCGCTCACACACGTGCCTACTGCGCTCAACGACTCCTCAAGCCGATACTCAGCCTGATCAACAGGAGAGTTGCACAAAGAGAGCAGTAGTGAATGAGTGGCCCATTTCTGGCGTTCCTTTAGTGTGGTGGGTGGCTGAAGGGCACATTGATCGTACCGCATCGCAGAGGAGATGCAGTGAGTGGAGGCCGCCCGTGGCCTGCCGCACCCATGGCGCACCGTCATGGGTGCCGCCGAGTCTCAGGGCCCTCAGAACGGGCAGCTGATACGCCCTCTTGTGAGGTATCTCGCCCCACGGCCGACTCCTCACGGTGGCACGTCGCAGCTTCGGGAAGACCACAGGTGCCTTGCTCACCGGCAGGATGCTCTCGGCCCTCTCCTCGCCCACCTTCTTGCTGAACAGCTCCATGTCCCGCAGACGCTCCCATTTCTTCTGCTTGCGGCTGCGGCGGAAGAGGTCACCCATGGCGTCTTCGTATTGGGTCGCTCGGCCGCGGAGGTCCACGACCTGCAGGGAGGGCGCGAGGGCCTCGAGCAGCCGCACGATCGCCGGGGTGGGCCGGTGGTCGATTGACAGACGCTGGCAGGCAGACAGCTTAACTGCAGAGAGACAGACAGACAGACACACACAGCCAGAGAGAAGATATGAATGCCATTCACACACACCCACACAGCACCGCCCCCTCCACACCACACGTCCCCCCGTCCATTGTGTTTGTTTTGTGTGTGCCATACTTACCGCTCCACTGGTCTATGATGGTGTCGGGAGGGGGTTTCTTGAGCTCGAGTATGGGGTGCATGTTGCTGTTGTCGCACAGGTCCTTGAACTGGGTGTTGACGCGCGCCAGCGACTGCATGCAGGCCGCGAAGCCCAGGTGGCCACCCACTCCAATCCTCTCCTCAGTGCTGACCCACAGCGCCTCAGGCAGATCCTCCAGCAACGAGCAGTCCTGCAAACAGACAGACAGGCGAGTCGATAGAAACACAGCGCTCATAAGGGCCTCCCTCCCTGTGTGTGTGATTCCACACCGTCGTATCCTGGTTGAGTCGATTCATTTTGTGTTGGATGATACGCAGCTTGGCGAAGTTCTCGTCGAGATGCTTCTTGGCACTCGTGTCGATGTGGTCCACCTCCTCGCGAGCGTCGCGCATCACCATACTGGTCCAAACCCGGAACTGACGATCCAAATCCTAATCGATCGCAGAACCCAAAAGAGACAAGGCGAGTGTTACACATGGGTATTGGTCTGGGTGGTGTGTGTTCTTCCCGACCTGTATGCGGCTGTTTGTGGTCTCTGAGTCGGGGGAAAGGAGGCCATTCTTGGCCTGATACAGCTGCTGGGCCTGACGGACACATACATCACCACAACATAACACAGCACAACACAGCACAGCACCACGATCGACAAGGCCTCTCTGTCGCCACCCAACCCGCGCCTCGCCCTCTCACCTTGGCTTTGGCCTCTTCAACTCGCTTGAGGTGCGTCTGCAGCTTCTTCGCGACGCCATCGAGCGCCTCAAGCGCATCGTCGGGCGTCTTCTCAAACACATCCTGACCGACACACACACACACACAGCAGCCGCACACACAGCAGCCACACACACACACAGAGCAGCCACACATCCCACACACAGAAGTGTGCTGCCTGCGTCCCTTTCCCTCACCTCCATGTCTACATCCGCCGCCGATGCGGTGCGCCGCTGCTGCGCCTTTGTGCCTTTCTTCTGCTTCTTGGCGGGTTTGCTCCCGCCGCTCGCAGCTGCCGCCGCCGCCCCAGCAGCAGCTGCAGCTGCTGCTGTTGGAGGCTGCCCAGTGCCCCCCTTGTGCCGCTTGCCCGCCGGCTGCTTCCCTCTGCTGCGCTTTGCGACGGGACGGTCTTCATCCCAATCCGATTCCTCGTCACTGCTCATTTCCTCCTCATCAAACATGTCCTCCTCCTCCTCCTCCTCCTCCTCCTCCTCCACGTCGTCATATGCAGGCCGCCGCCTCTTACCCTTTGCAGCTGGCGCTACTGCAGAAGGGGCGCCGGCACGTGGTGTGCGACGCCTGCGAGACCAGCTGCCTCCTTCCAGCGAGGCCCAACTCCTGTCATTCATGATGCTGCCCCTCCTACCCTGCCATCGTTGCGATTTGACTTGCTTGCGAGATCAAATGCGCGCTTTGTGCAGATCTGCCGCTGTTTCCGCGATGTCATCTCGGCGGCTGTCAGACCTCTTCGAGTCATCTCCCATTTCAAAGGCGCCGAGTGACGTTGTTCATTGGCTGCGAAGCCACAAGGCATCAGCTGACGGCGCCGTGCTGCTCATGGACCGCGATGCATCCCTCGGCCTCCACCCATTCCTCTCGTCTGCCGATGGCACCGCCGTCCCGCTTGCGGCAACGTTCCTTCTGCCGGATGAGCCCAAGTGCATTCCCTCCCTCTCTCGTTCCAGCATGGTGCGTGTGTGGCGGGGCTCCGTCGTGTGTGTCGTCAGCGGCTTCGTGCAGCCTTTGCAGAGGTCACTTGAGGCGCTGGCGTGTGTGGAGGAGTGCACGGCCATCACTGTGCTGTCGCACTTCACGGTATGCTCACACAATGGGCGATAGAAGGATCTTAGGGCCTTGTGTGTGTGTGTGTTGGCGGCGGTGTGTCAGGAGAGCGAGCACATCCAGCACATGACGACGTGTGTGGGCAGGGCCGCCTTCAGCTTCGATGGGCTGAGGGAGAAACTGCTGTCTACGGCGACCCGCAATCGGAGCAGCCGATCGTCCATCCACATCACCATCATGCCCTGTCGCGTGCCGCCCATTGTGCTGACGCCGAGCTTCAAAGTGATGCACGGTGAGCATCCATCGAGATCATGGGTAGTCACAGACCATTCCATTCCGCCATGTGTGTGTTCAGGCAGCAGTGGTCTGTTGCCTCTGCTGGCTGACGACATCGCCAGGATACAGAAGCAAGTCGAAATGTGTGTATGACGTGACGCGAGCTGGATGGATGGATGGGCATCTGTCTGTCTGTCTGTCTGTCTGTCTGTCTCCACTCACTGAATGCATGGGATGCAGTGAGCGGAGCCATCTGCGAGGAGGAGGTGGCGGTGGTCATGTGGGGCATGTGAGCATCACCCTCAGCGACATGGCCGTCGACTCCCTCCCTCGGGCACTAAGGGTGGGTCGGGAGGGCCACCTAAGCTGCATACACTTCCCTCTCTGTATGTCTGTCCGCAGGAGTCGTTCAGCCATCTGGCTGCTTCCATCGTCAGCCACGCAGAGGACCTGTCGGGCGGCCAGCCGCCCCGCGTCTTTGCTCTAGGAGAGTCGGCAGCCATGGTCGGCCGGTGTGTGGTGGACAGGCTCTCACACGCCGCGGCAGCAAAGGGCTGGGGCCAGGAGGTGGCTGTCGTCCTCATCGATCGGGTGAGCGGATGGGATGCCTGCTGTGTGGTGACTGACTGACTGACGTGTGTGGACTGTCTGTCCTGCTGCTGTCTGTGTCTGCTGGCTTGCTCGCTACAGACGCTTGATCTGTCGACGCCTTGCGAGCCGGTGAGGGACTGCATGATGGAGAACGCTCTGCGATGGGCCGAGAAAGGCACACCAGCCACCTCGCATGACGCGGTAGTGAGACAAACAAAGCCAACAGCCCTCCCCTCCCACACGCCAAAGCAGCACTCGCTCTCTCTCTCTCTCTCCTTTCCTCTCTGTCAGTTCGGCAAGGTGTTCCGCAACTGTGCCGCATTGGCCGGTGCGCTCAAGCCGCCAGCAGAATACGTGCCGTCTGACGAAAGCAGCCCCCAGCACCAGCCGTCCAGCGAGGCGCCGGGCGGCGGATGGGATTTCGATCTCGACATGGACATGGAGGACACAGACCCCACCGTCCAACAGCAGGCCGCCCCACCGACAGAGGAGCCGGTTGCTGCTGCCGCTGCTTGTGAGGGTGGTGGTGGTGGTGTGGGCGAGGATGCACCAGAGCCGAGAGGGTGGCGGAAGGGCATCTGTCGGCTGGCAGGGATGCGTGGCGGGAAAGCGTCATGTGATCTGTGGTCGTGGCAGAAGCCTGTCGGAGCCAGCGACGCATCTGCTGCTATACAACAGCTGCTCAGGTACGACTCACAAACAAACAAACAAACAAACAAACAAGAGAGCCCGCAACTCTGTCTCTTGTGTCCCATCCATCGATCCATCCATCCATCAGCATTCGCCCCGACCTGCTGCAAGTGCAGCCGTCGATGCGCGACCTGCTCACCGCCCTCCTTAAGAAACTCTCACTCAAGGGCGGGAGGAATGGCGACGACTACGAGGACCTGGCGACCATTCTGGATGAGGTGTCTGCGTGCATCAATGGGGAGGCTGGGGCGGGTGTGGGCGTGGGCGTGGGTGTGGGTGTCGATAAGGGGGGAGGGGGGAGCGGGGGAAGCAAGCCTATGGCTTCCTTGGCGGAGGCGCTCTCACACAGGAAGGCCACGCGACACACACGGCTGGGCAAGGTGAGCGAGCCCTGAAGGGTGGACGGATGGACAATGAATGCAGACAGACTGTCTGTGTGTGTGTGTGTGTGTTTGGTGTGTGCGGTGCACTGCAGGTGTTCCGTGTGCTGTTTGACCTTTTACTGCTGGATGTGTATCTCCCGGTGTATCTGGAGGGAGACCTGCTCTCACACGTATGTATGTATGTGCAATGAGAGGCAGGCAGGCACGCTGGGGGGGCATTCATTGGCTGTGTGTGCATGTTGCCTCGTCGTCTGTTCCCTCCCGCTCAGGTGGTGGATGCGATTCTCGGTGGCTCCTACACCGCAGCGGCACTGGCACGTAAGCAGGCCAACAGACAAGCAGCACCCAGCCATTCTCCCGATCCATCTTGTGTTGTGTGTTCCTTTGGTCGGTCAGGTGCGCAGCCTGACGTTGGGGAGGCTGATGCGGCCTTTGTGTTCGATTCGCTGGCGTGTCTGATGACTGCACTGGCGTCCAGGAGGGGCCCTGATGTCTGGGGCATCAAGGACCCCGACTCAGTTAGCATCTCGGACTGGATCGTCAACCACGTCGCCACCAAAGCAGCGCGCTCACAAGGTCAGTCAGGAGATGAGCAAGGGATGAGGTGAATCCCTTTTGATGGATGGATGGATGGATTGTGCGTGAGTGTGCAGCCGATGTGCGCGACTTTCTGGAGGGCCGCCTCAGTGCCGTCCGTGATGCCAGGGAGCTGCTCCAGACCAAACTCAGGCACGTCTAATGCACGATAGATACCACACGAAAAACGACGGAAGTGCTCACGTGTGGATGGATGGATGGATCTATCAGGAAAGTGTTTATCGAGTCAGAGGGGTCACCGTCTCACCATGCTGACGAGCTGTGGCTGTGTCGTGTGGTGGACGAGGTGCTCCGGCCCCACCAGGCCAGTGGCGCCCCCTGCGACATCATTCCTGTGGAAGGGGCTTCCCTGGGCGACCTCGTCTCGTTCGCAGCCAGGTCACCACACACACACACACACACACACACACAGAGGAAATCTTCCTGCCTTCACACGATCAATCCTTCCGAGTTGTGTTGTGTTACAGGGGTCTGTTTGCTGCCACTGGTCTGCGAGGCGCCACCCAGGCGGGTCGGTTCGTGCCGGCCAGCGCGGATGTGGTTGTGTGTGTGGTTATTGGGGGCATGTCGGTGAGGGAGATACGCGACATACAGGCCAAAATCGACGCCATAGCCCAACACGGCGAGACAAAGCCCAAGGTGGGACTATGAAACGGACTCAGTCTGCCTGCATGACACAGACAGGGAGTCGATCACGTGGCTGGCTGCATCCATCGATCCGTGTTTTGGTGCGCCGCATACATTCGTGTGTGCAGGTCTCATTTATGAGTACGTGTGTGACGAGCCCCAAGGCGCTTGTGAGAATGCTCTATTGGGCGCCGCTGATAGGGCAATGAGTGGACGGCCCCTCCAGCCTGCCGCAGACTCAAGAGTGAGGCAAAGTCCGCGTGAGTCTGAGACGTCATCTATTCCTGCATGGCTTGGCCGCTTGAATGAATCGATAGCTACCCTTCCAGCAGAGCAGGGCAGCACTGAGCCATGCATCGTCCTTCTTGGCCGTGGGGGATGCAGCCGTTTGTCGCAGCCGTTGAGGAATCATTCATTCACTCATCTTGCGCTTTTGAGTGCTTCGAATGATTTCGTATCTATGCTGACATTCTCTTGTTCTTGCGCGAGTTAGCTCTCATGCCTTTCGCGTCAGATCTTTTTCGCAAACACATGTCACGGGGGCTCCCGGGGGCTTTGCCGTCTCCAAGGATCTTCTCGGAGCGGAAGACATGCATTTCTTCGCCTCTTCGCTTCTCGCTCTGCTCGTCGCTTCCGCCGTCCCGCCCTTCCAAGCAGCCACCGTCTGCAACGGGCAGCGGAATGAGACGAGTACGCGAAGATTTGCACTGCAATGCGCATCGCCGACCATCTTGCTCGATGTCTTTGTACGTGCAGGTGCTGCTCTATGTTCAGTGAGAGGTCTGGGCCAGCCGTCGTTCCTTTCGAAGGGCTCCCCGTTCGCCAAAGACGACGCTGGCTCATCCGGTCCCGAAGAGTTCGAGACTGACAAGTGCGGGCGGTTCATCAACGATCAGTGGGACGAAACGGTGCGCTTTCTCTATGTGCCGGTCTGCACGACTCTGTATCTCCGCCTGCCTGTTTGCCTGTCTGTCTGTCTGTCTGTCTGCACAGACCTTCACCTGGCGGAAGTGTGAGCAGCCCGCTGTTTGGGGGACTCTAAATGGCACAGGGACTCTTGGACACCTGTAATGTGTTGCAATGCAGGCACTTTTGCTCCGTTCGTCGCTTCCCTCTCGGAGCAATCGTTCACATACCGTCTCGGAGAGGAAAAGAAACTCGATCCGTGGTGGTATATGGGACACCCCCTGGCACCCCTAGGCTATTACGAAGTATGAGAATGGAGGCACAGATAAGACATTCGAAGCACTCATGAGTGCACAGGCAACATTCATCCATCGTCACTCTGCTGCTGTCTTGTCGTCGAAACCAGGAACTCTATTGCTTGTAAGTGGGAATCGACAGGTGCATACGTCTTTCATCCTGCATTGTCATTGGCAGACTGATGAGCCCTCGTCTGAACTCTAATCCGCTAGGGAGGGAGAACGAAGTGATCATCGCGTAGGCGATATAGCATATCATTCTCTGTCGACTCACAGCTTCTCGCTCATCTCAGCGGCTGGCACACCGACCTCGATACACCTCTCATGGGCTCCCACCAGCCAGAGAGTACACTGCAAAACGTCTTGCGGCATCTCTATTTTACGGTAAGCAACTCATGTGTTGTGACTTTGTATTCCTCCGACTGAACGTGAGCAGGGCGTTAAAGTATACGTACTCGGCTACGGTAAGAGACACGATCAGGAGGCTCTCATCCTGCCCGCAACATCCAATGCCTGTGTCGTGCTATATAGAGATGGCCGCCGGCCGATTTCAAGATGAGTACAACACCAAGATCGACACTATGGAGAAACTCTGGGAGCTCGGTATCCTCTATTTCTCCGACTGGTCGGCTGCGCTAGTCGCCAAATCAAAAGCCTCCCAATACCATGTCTCTCACAACTCGTACAAATCTGTGCAGGGGTTACGCTTCATACAAGCAGGACGATACTGAGTGCTCCTACAAGGTTTGGCGTCATGTGTTTGTATGTATCATCGGTTCTTCTCTTTGATCCATGTGAGTCCAGAAGCCAGGTGATAATATGGAGGCAATACGGATGGCACACGTGAAGAATGTCATCATCAACAGAGAAATCGCTTATGTTGGCGGTATATAAAGTTGTGCATCCAGCTTATCATACACTCCGGCGGATTGTGTGTGTCTACCGTAGGGATTGACATTTATACTGACAAACTCCAAACACCTTCACATGACCGCTACCACATGAAGCGGAGATCGGCTAAGAAGCACCATCATGACACCCAGTGCCGAGTCACTGGCAAAGCGGCTGCGGACATCGCATCTGTGCACATCAATCGGTGCGTTATCTCTTTGTTTCCTCTGCTGCTGCCTCATATTCGCTCTGCCCCTTTACCGCCGTTCCGGTGCGTGCCAGATGGAGAAAGGGATGCAAGACCCTCAAAGAGAACTTCGATGCCTACAAGCTCACGAGTCTGTTTGCAGATCGAGAAAAAATCTTCGAATACATGGTAAACACCATAAAACAAAAAGCAAAGAAAGCGCGGTTCTCCTTTTCAGTGCCAATCCAACAACTTGCCGCCCACTGCCGACGAGTGGAAAGAAGTTTTGAAGGTTGACAAAACTTCACGTGGCGACAGACTCAGGAAGATTAATCGCTCTCTATTGGGAGGCAAATACGCAAGTGCAACTGGCGCGACGAACGCTGAATGCCGTGCGCTTGTGACTGGCGACTGGTACTGGCTAAGAAATGCAGGCTACTCTTATCCCATGTAAGCAAAGCCGACAAGTGTCTCCAACATACACACGAATGAACATTCGTTGTTCGCTGTGTCTTCTTGTGTATACTCAGCACGACCATTTACGACACCACTCTGAGACTCATCGACGGCGCAAAGAAGATTTCACCTTATATACATAGAGAGCACATAGAGGCGCCCTTGGTAATTCCCCTTCTCACCTGGTTGATGTCTCTGTCTGTTGCCATCTGTAGTATGTCTACATTGAGAATCAGTACTTTATCTCCAGTGCCCTGGTCGACTGAAAGAAGCAGATTATCGACATGCCTGACGACTGATGTCTGCTCCCTCTGCTTATCACTTTCAGCGCCCCTTCTCTCCGAACCCGGATTTAATAAGTGATCCGCATGATTTCATACAGCCGCGATTCAAGCCGGCTTCCGGAGATTTGAAAGCCGACCTGCCAGAAAGCTGTAGGTGGGATTCCGAGAGTGAAAACTTCCACGCAAAAAACAAGCTGGGCAAGTCTCTTTACAAGTAGGTGGAAAGAGAAGGTTGAGATGATAAATGAGTGTTGTTTATCGATGTACAGGCGCATCAAGCGAGCAATCGAGAAAAATGAGGACTTCTCGGTCGTTCTCGTGACATCAATGTCCGCAAAAGAAGCGATCGTAAGCCACACAGGCGCATGGATGTCTGCTTTGACACAGCTCTGTTGTCTGCGTGTGCCTTCAGTTGTTTTACAACCGATACTTCACCCTTTTCGGTACTCCGACATCATACACAGAGGCTCATGGGTGCTCAAAAGGGCTGCATTGTGACTTGCCGACCTTCAGATAAGGATTGCGGGCTCATTCCGGCCTTGGAGAGAGTCCTGGAGGAGGCACGCAAGAAGGACGCCAAGACGGGCACCAACAAAGTGACCAGCAAGCAACTGAAAAACTACTTTACTGTTCTTTTCCATGTAAGGCGCCTGATTGTTGTGTCTGGCACTTAAGCATGTGTGCGTCGTCATCTCTTGTACACATCAGGGCAAAGCTGACTTCGAGACAAACAAAGAGATGGAAAAACGACGCCAACAGGCAAAAGAGGGAAAAGAGCAGGCGCCCGACTTTGACAGTCGGAACGGGGAGATCGTCTTCTACAATACATACGTCCACAGCAAGGAAAGAAGGACACTATACTATACATCTTATCATGTGTCTCCGCTGATTTGTTCCTCTCTCTCTTGGCGGCTATGTGTGCAGGCAATGATTGTGGACGGAGAGTATGCGATTGTAAGCAGTAGCGAACGATGAGCTAGCTGCTCAGACGCTGCACTTGTTTTCTTTCTGCTTGTTTGTTCGTTTGTTTGTGTGAAGATTGGCAGCGCCAACATGAATGACCGCTCAATGCTCGGGTCCGGCTTGACTTGTATGTGCACGACTGGAGAATGCGCCTTGTCTCTGTGATGGCATCAGATACATGGACCTCGAGACGGCCATGGAAGTCCGCGGACGGGAGGCCGTCAAGTCGTTCCGCGATCAGCTGTTCAAGCCCAAAGTGCACAAGAGGATCGCTCCAACGTAAGCTCTCTCTCTGCGGATCTATGACAAGTCGACACATTCTCGTCTTTGCAGCTACGCACAGGAACTCCTCGACAAGCTCGACAAAAAGCCTCACGAGCTTGCGAAGCTTTTCCACAAATCCGCCAAGGCGAATGCAAAAGTCAGCCAAGTTGCACGCATCGACCCGTCTGAGCGGCTGGGGCTGTCCCCTTGTGTCTCCGCCTTGTTCGGGTCCTTTCAGGCCCTTGACGAATTGACGCGAGGCGGACAGACACCTTTCACAATTCTGCCTCACCTCCTCTACTTGGACACGAACTTCAACAAGCAGTACGATTGATGGCGGCACAACAGTCACTGCTTGCATCCTGGTGTTTGGTTTTGGCCACTCCTCCATCTTTGAGAAGAAGTTCACCTGGACGGGTGGAATCTCAAACGAGATTGTCGAGTACGCCCTGGGTGAGCGGCACGCTATATATGGTGCATTCATGCGATCATGCGTATGTCTCTTTGGTGCGACCATGCAGGCAACAAGGTCTGGCTGCTACAGCCGGGTGACCAGACTGCGGAGGAAAAGCAAGTGCGCGACCGCGTGGAGGCCATCAGCCAGCTGTTCCCCTGGCACATCAGGTGACTTATCCTCATGCAACCTTGCAATGACTTGCATCGTGTCTCCTTGCATCATGTCTCCTTTCTGTCCGCACAGCATCTTCGGACCGGACCCTGGAAAATACAAGTGAGTGGGGCAGTGGGGCAGTGCAGTGAGACCGGCTGGCTCAGACACTCCACAAATTGATGCATTCGCTGGCCCCTCTTGTACCCTCGTGTGTGTCGCGTCTGGACTGCCTTCACGCAGGAAATATATTGAAGACCTTGAGCTCCCCTTGTTTGTTGCGCCCATTATGGGAAATGCTACATACTGATGCTGCCATCGCCAACCAGTTTGCGTCTGTACGAACGAACTTAGCGGCAGGTATGTGATTCGCAGCTCGATGCAACAGCAGTCATGCAATGGGTCTGATGATGTACGAGTTCGGTCCTCATTCAATCGCCCAGCTCCTGCAGTGCGTGACGTTGGGTGTGGTGTGTGCATCAGTGTGTGGTGAACAGCGTCGTGACCTCTCGTTCATCCGCAAGATGATTGAATGAATGGGAGGACACAACGCACGCAACCAACACAACAGGCACACCCAGCAGACGCACCCAGGCAGGCAGCGTTGCAGAGGAGACAAATAACCCTTTCTCTTCTCACAACACCTCTCCATCTCACCCAACCAACCAACCATCCATCCAACCAACCAACCAAGGCCCCCTCTCTGTACATACGAATGAATCATTCTTCATCTATCTCTCGCCCACGTGGCTCGCGCCACACAATGAATGCAGCGCCCCACCAATCTCCCAGCCACCCCCCACCAGCCTAGCTGCCCCACTTGACCACCAGCACATGGCAGTCGGCCCACTGGACGCGCCGCGTCATGGCCCTGTCGCTCACGTGGAACACGGCGATCCGACAAGAGCCGTCCGAGCTCAGCTCGAAGCCGTGGCGGCTGGCCGCTGCTGCCGTGTGGTCGTCGCCAATGCGGTCGAGCAGCTCGTCCAAAATCTGCTCCTGCTGGTGCCGCTCCTCGGCCTCGTCGCGGGGGACCGGCAGGGGCTCGGCATCCTGTGCATCGCCGTTGCCTTTGTTGAGGATGTTGTGAAGGGCGGTGTGGATGTCAGCGATGTCCTTGGCGGCGAAGCGGGAATTGAATGTGCAGGTGGGCGGCAGATTGGGAGCGGGCTGGGGGGACGCTCCGGCAGCGGGGGACTGCTGGTGCTTGGTGCAGAGACACACCACAACAGACTGCATTCATTGATCAGACACACAAGCCACCGAGAGCCACGGCTGTGTGTGTGTGTGTGGATCACATGCTCCTCTGCTCACTCACCCGATCGTCGTTATCGTGGTACAGGCAGAAGGGCATGGTGGAGGTCATCTCCATGTGGCTGCCCTTGACGCACAGGAAGCCCAGCGACGGGAAGGCCCCCTTGATGCCGCTCTCCAGCGCCCCCATCCAGTCGCCCATCGCCGTGTGCATCATGGTCCCCCGCACAACCTCTGTCAGCGCCCTCTTGCTACCCTCGTCAAGGTCGTAGTCGAAGTCCGGCGGCTGATACGTGTAAGTCACGCCAGCCATCGGCAGCGGCTGCGAGTCGGGCGACACGGGCGGCCGACGACCACCCCCACCAGCCACGCCTCCAGATGCCGAGACGTCCATCATGCCCCCAGCTGCCCCAGCACCATCCCTCGGCGGCCCTGCCCCCAGGTCGCCAGTGCGATCCTTTTCGAGCTGTTGTGCCAATCCGCCGCGGGGCTGTGCCACTGGCTGGTTCGGACTGGCGTCAGCGACGCCACCCGGCCCACTGCCGACCGGGCGAAACATGGGGCTGGTGTGCTGCTGCTGCTGCTGCTGGTATGAGAAGGGTAAGGGGGGGCGCAGGAGGGGAGGGAGGGGAGGGATGGGCTGGTAGGCGGGGGCGGCTGCTGCAGCTGCTGCTGTGGGTGCGCCGTTGTTGTCGGCTTGTGTGAGGTCGATGGGGCCGTCGCTGGCGTTTTGGATGTGCTTGTTGCGGTTCTTGCGCTGATGTTGCTGTGTTGTTGTCTTGTCCTTGGGTATGCTGTATGTGGGCCACTGGTGGCAGTGGGGCGGCTGGTCCAACTCGATGATCCGCACCTCCTTGGGTTTGGTCTTCAACTCACCGCTGCACAACACACACACACAGACACACACACACAGACACACATGGGCAGCTCAGCTGTGCTTCGCCTCTCTGTGTGTGTGTGTGTGTGTGTATGGGTGGGGTGGTTTGCCTGCTTAGCTTACGAGATGGAGTGTGAGTATCCGACGATGGCCACTCTCAGCTTGAGCTGGCGGCACTTGTCAACCGCCTCAGAGAAGTCCGAGTCACCCGCAAACCTGACACAACCAGCCCAGTCAACAACACATACATGGATCGGATCAACCTGACCTGACACACATCAGGCCTCTCTGTTCGTTCGTAAGGTTGGTTACTTACAGGACTATCATCTTGATGTCGGGCGGTGCGTGTTGGCTGCTGCTGCTCTCGCCCTGATCGGCCGCCGTCGGAGATGCCGGCTGCCCCGCACGGATGAAGTCGGGCGAATTCTCTGACACACAGAGGCCAGACCAAACACAGAGAGATCGGCAACCAATGTGACTGTGAGCGACAGGTGCGCCGGCATATATACCGTAGGCCGTCTCGAGCATCTTCATAGCGATGGAACAGTCAGCCCCGCGCTGCACCCAACCTGACGCCAACACCACACACACACACACAGAGGTCGACACTACAGACGTGAACCGATTGCTGCGTCACCGCCCGCCCACCTTGTGACTTCTCGCCGGTGGTGTCGCTGTAGCCGACGCCCTGCTTTTTGAAGTCAAATAGCTGCACGTTGATGCGCTGCTGCCTGAGGAAGCTGTGGAACTCGGTGCGCTTCTGGCGGTCTGCATCACGACCCCTGCCACGAGTCACCTTCGAGTACCTACGACAGACAGACACCACAGGCAGATAGATGACCGAGGCCAGGCTATCTCTGTGGTAGGCGTGTGTGGCCCATCACATCACATGTATACCTACCATTTGTCGGGGTCTCCGTCGTAGTAGAATGTTTGTGAGTTGTCGACGCCCAGGGTGTCCTGCACGTACTTGAGCATCCGGTGGCAGAACACCTCACCCATCAGGTCAGATCGGTCACGCTGAGACTCCTTGTAATTCGCCTGATGATTCGTGTGATGTGTTTGTCAGCCAGTCAGTCAGACAGTCAACCAAGCACACCAAACCAGACACACGTACCACCAGACACACCAGACCGCTACACACGGTGGTCGTGATTGATGCACACCAATGCGTCTCGTGTGGCTGGGCTGTGGTGTTGTTTGGTGTAGGTGGGTGTGCACCTGACCTGTACGTAGGCGCCATCTATGATGAACACGGCTTTGGGTCTCCCGGTGGCCATCCTGGTGATTGATGTGACCTACCCACTTGATAACACCGCCTGGAGGCAGGCAGCAGAAGCGACTCGAGTCAGCGGCGGCGTTTGTGGTGCTGGGAGGGCACACTTACCTGACGGGCGTCACAGCGGCTCCCTATTGGCAACTAACAAAAACTGCCGAGGAGGGGAGTCAAACCAATTGTGGGGCGGGGTAGCGTAAAACGGTTGAAGGTGAATACGATGAATGCATTGCTTTTCGCTTTCACTTCACGCACAGCCACTTGGCGTCACCTCATCACATGCAGTGCACCACACAGACAGACAGGAAGCTATACAAACAAAGACCGCTGGGCTGTCCAGACAACCCACGCATGGCATGCAGACTGCACATACACCACAGACACCACATCCATCCATCCATCCATGGATCCATCCAGTTCGACAAATAGGGACACACGTGCACAGCGGTATTGCAGGCCGAGCCGCCCGTCATCCATCGTCACTCAGTCAGGTGGCCGGGTGTGGCTGGGTGTAGTATGGTGTCGGGAAGGGCGGCCAGCATTGGCCTGAACGAATTATAGATGCAGCAAATGAACACGGGCAATATCACGTTGTCGACGTCTGCCGTGAAGGTCTGAATGAAGCACACGACAGCAAAAGCCTCTCACAAATATGGCAAGATTGCCATCTGTGCGCACGCTCTCTCTCTCTCTGCCTACTCACCTCTACGACGGCCGTCAGCAGCAGACACACGCGCAGCAGATGCAGCTCGGCTGTGTTCTGCCAGACACGCGGCCAACAACCATGCCGAGACGACCTACCAGTGTCTATTGGGCTTTATGTGAGTCACCTGTATGGTTGCGAGTCCGGATGTGACGGCCACAATGGACCCCACAAGGGCAAAGGCCAACGTGCCTGATCGATGGATGCAGGCAGGCAGGCAGGCAGCCAGGCAGGCGGGCCACATCAGACGGACATCAGAGGCTGGCGGTGTCATTGTCTGTCTGTCTGTCTGTATGTATGTCCGTCTGGTGAGCGTCATTAATGCACTTACCCTCGACGCTTTTAATAGACCCCCACCACCTGATGCGGCCCACAGTCACGCCAATGACCGCTGCCTGAAGCAAGCAAGGCATCCATCGACCAACCAACCGACCAACCAACCAACCATGGTCGTAAGCTGCCTGGCTTATGTGGGTGTGGTGTGGTGTGCCGTCCGTACCGCGGCGTCCCCTACAGCGACCGTGAGGATGCCCAGCGATGCCCTCAGAGCACTGGGGGACGCACCTGAGCACCGCACCCACCGACACGACACCACACACCATGAATCACCGAGAAGAACAAACAGGTGTATGTGTCGCGTCGGCGAGCTGGCTGTGTGTGTGTGGTGTCTGTCTTGACCTGCTTCTGATGCGATGGCTTCTAGCCAGATGGGCATGGCGCACCCCGTCAGGAGATAGATGTGTGTCAGCACCAAACCGTTGCTGTCACGGTCGTCCAGATACCTGCACACACAACACAAACCACAACATACACACCACCGTCACCTCACCCGCAGGGAGATTTCGTGTGAGGGCTTCGGTCGGTACGTACCGGTCGACAAATTGCTGCAGTATCGGCCCGATGCCGATCACCTCAGTCGCCCTGTATACGACACACACCAAATGCGTACGCGTAGAAAAGGACGATCACATCACACAGGGCTTCTGTCTGTGTGTCTGTCTGTCTGTCTGTCTGCAATTACTTAAGTTACCTGCATGTTTCGACGACAAGAAAGAGTATGAATGCCACAAAGAGCGCCAAACCCAAGAACTCTACCTGCACAACGAACGCAACACCATCCATCCATCCAGTGATCCATCGATCGACGTGACGTACCTCTTTCATCTGTATGGGCGGCAGGAAGAGCACGGCCGCCAGCACATGAAAAAGCTTCCGCAGTATGACCAGCCGCCGCCTCCCCCTGTCACCATCACCGCTTTCGTCCCGTCCACCCACAGCAGCAGATACAGATACCGCGCCATTATCCCTCCTCAGTTCACGTAGCCCGTTGTGGGCAGCGTTATCCACTGCCATGTCCTCCACACACTGAGCTGACGGCGACGTGCCCACAGTTGACGCAGAGCCCGTCTCCGACTGCACCTGGGTGCCGTCATCCTCACCCCCTCGCTCCCGCCCTCGTTTTCGATCTCGATCTCGATCTCGGTCTGGCTTGTTCTGTGCCGTTGGTTCTGTCTGGGTGTGTGTGGGTGTGGGTGGGGATGTGGGTATCATGCGAGCGATGAAGTGGATCGTTGGCACGCCGACGGCTAGGCATGTGAGCCAGTAGAGCGTCAGCCATCGGCGGGTGGGGTGCTCGAACACCGCACGCAACAGCCACATAAATGGGGGATCTGTGAAGGAGGCAATACATACCGTCGGATGTATGTGTGTGTGCGTGTGTGTGTGTCCCCGTGTGCGTATGCGCGCCATGTGCCAGCTGACCAGCAGCGAATCTCCTCCAGTGTGCAGGGAATCGCAGCCCCCACCCCATGAACACCCCCATGGCCACCAGCAGCCCCGCCAGCCCTCCAGCCGCCCTGTACTTGGGCGGGATTGTGCGGTATACTAGTGTGGCGAGTGCGATCCAGCTCCCAATCACCAGCACCATCACGGCAGAGAAGGTCGTAGGAGGCGCCCAGCCGATGAATCCCTGACATTTAAAGCAAGAGCGAGAGAATGTGGTGCATTTCTTTCCCCTCTGTCTGTCTGCATACCTTGGTGGCTCCCACGATGGCTGCCGCGCCGACCAGCGCCCCGCAGCCAGACACAAGACAGCCCTCGACAAAGGTGTAACACCTGATGACCAAACGGAGGAAGCACAAGGACGGCGTGATGGTCCGTCCACACGTGCCTGCCTCCTGTTGCCGATGCTTCTCACCTAGGTGACAGTCGAAAGCAGGCATACGTCAGCAGCTTATGCAGCACGAAAAAACACAGCGGGAACCAAGACAGATAGTCGTTCGCACCCACATCTGACAGACAGACGACAGACAACAAGGTCAGCACGATTAATGACATTTAAACACCCGTCCGTCCGTGTGTGTGGGCAGGGCAGATCATCATCATCATCACCTTCGGGCGCAGTGAACAGGTGTATGAGCTTGGGAATGCCCGTGAGCACAATGAGCTCGATGGCGTGTGCCGTCACACCCATCAGGTGACCCACAGTGCGGTCGATGAGCGCCTGCACAGACCCCAGAAGGCAACAGATCACCGCGCTCCTGTACACTCCTGTTGCAACCAACACACACCGAATGTGCCCACAGTGCCATCCATCCATTCATTCCTTTGGTGGCGTGCAGCCTGACTGACCTCTGCGCAATGACTGCAGGGGGCTGGATGCTATCAGGGTCGGCAGGGCAATCACAGCAAAGGCCACGCTTCCGTGAGGCGTCTGCCGCTCCTCGTAGAAGACAGATCTGGCTTTCGGATCTTCTCCCTGCTGTCCATCTGTCTTCCGCCGCTTCACTTGTGTGGCCACGGCAGCGATGGATGTCATGAGGATGGCCAGCCGGTACTCTCGCGCCAGCATCGCTGACGCTGCCAGCGTGAGGCAGCCCTCCAGACGCAGCGAACTCCATGCTGTCGCCCAAAGCGTCATGATTGCTCCATCGACTCTTTGTCTCGCAGCGGTTTCAGGGAGCACCCTAGGCGAAGCTTTTCCGCCCGCCCCTTTTTTTCGGCTGCTTAGGACACTGGGAGGCTGCCTGTATGCCCCCTTGACACCATTTGCACTGATCCTGATCATTCCAATGCCTTCTTTACCCGAGTCTCAGTCTCGGCGTCTCAGCCTATCCCCATTCCATCCCTTTCTGCTCCATCGGCTGCTCCCCCGGACATCCACACCCCACATGCCCATCGCACTATTTGCTGTCTTCCTGTTTCTCGCTGCAGAATCGACTGCTGTGGACACTGGCAGACTCGGATCACTCAACTTGGGCCGCTACTCTTCGCTACTGCGGCACATCGATGAGCTCACGCAGCCCTCCCACCTGCAGGCGTCCCAGGCCTCTTCGTCGACAAGCTTGTCGACCATAGAGAGAATTTTGACCGACAGACAAGGGGCGCTGCACCACACTGCGTCTGCACTGAAAGACTTGGCTTCGGACTCGCTCGGGCAGGGAATGGGCGGCTCCCTCATCGTCAAAGACACGGCAGCGGCGCTCGTTTCCCTCGCTGTGATGCACTTGACGCCGGACCAGCCGCAGCAGCAGCAGATGACTCTCTCTTTCCTGGACCTGTTCACAACCAGCAGGCAGGGTCGGCAAGGTGTCTCGGGCAACAGCACCCAGCTGGAGGCACTCAAGGCAGAGGAGCTGATGGCTGTGTCTGGCAGGGAGTCGGCCGTCAACAATGTGGCTGGGGCGCTGCGGACGTCTATAAGGCATGTGGGTCGGATGGACGATGAGACCGTCAACACCGCATCGGCGCTGAGGTCGCTCGTTGGGGAAGAGAGAGACCACCTGGATGCCGCCAAGGGGGTCAGCGCGCGGTCGCGATTGGCACTCGCATTGTCTCCTCGCTCGTTGGCGTGTGTTCAGGCTGCTGGTGAGGACATCGTGCTTCCGAATCGTCAGAAGGCCCTCCACGATACTGCCAGGGCGCTCAAGACGTTCAGCACGCCGAGCGCCGCCAGTTCTTCGCCACTGGGCGGCCCGCCCAGCCACGCCGACACGCAGCTGATAGCAGACACGGCAGCCGCCCTCCGAAGTCTGGTGCTGCTCCAGTCACAGCCCCTGCCACCGGCGTCCGCGCCACACAATTCAACCACCTCGACTGTTCCGTCTCTTCTCGGCCTCACATCCCAGCAAATGGCGCTAGACGACATGGCCATGGCCGTCAGGTAATGACGCATAGGTGATAAATGGGATAAGGCGCGAGACACGAGTGGCGTCTCGTCTTTGTTTTCCCAGGGGTCTGGTGAACGACCATCGGGTGGCCGAGGAGGTGCAGAACGTTGCTGCGGCGCTCAGGTCGCTCACTGACATGACCCGCAAGACAGCTGAGACCGCGTCGGTTGAGAGGAAGGAGGAAAAGAGGGAAGACAAGCACAGAGACACGACTGCAGGGACTGTCAAATCGGAAGCAGCAGTGAGTGTGCCGATGTCGGCAGCATCTTCAGCTAATCATGCTGTCGGCACCACACTGGCGCAGACGAATCAGGCTGACCAGCAGATGGCCACACATCTGGTACGTACGTCTACATGGAGACGTATGAATGCGATCGAGAAGAGAAATGGACGTTGCTGGCATGATCGGATCGATGTCTGTTTGTCCATGTCACTAACTGACAGGCCGAGCAGCTGTATTTGGCCTTCCAAGACAAGCGCAGCGACATCGCCAACTCGATCATCACGCAGCTCAACAAACCCCAGCTGCTGCTTGTGAAGGTGCCTCGACAGCTGCGCATCGATCCGGGAGGCCCAACATTGCTCTCTTACATGTGTGTGTCTGTCTGGTGTGTTGTAGGCTGCATTAGACGGCTTGCCGCTAAAGGACGCTCCCTACATGGCGGCGAGTGCTGTGGCGGCCCAGCGGCTGGACGTGCTGCAGAGACAGTGAGTACTTGACTGACTGACTGAGTGACTGACTCGATGTGGATGTCTGGGTGTGGCTGGAGAGAACGAATGTGCACTGGGATGGAATGGATGGATGGATGGATGGATGGATGGAATGGATGGATGGATGGATGGATGGGCCGATCGGTGGGCGCAAGGGTGGAAGAACTTTGTGTCATGGAGAGCTGAGGATGGGCTGATGCTTCATGTCAGTCGATCTTTAGATTTGCATGCGTCGTCGCATCCGAGATGGCTCCCTCGCTCCCTTAGCGCGAGGGGAGCTTTTTTGTGTTCGGGTCGGCGTGAAACGAACACAGAAGGGCAAGGCGATTCCACCTCGGCACAAATCGAACAGCGAGACTCCTGCGAACGCACGGCCGCCGAAGAGCCACGCGATCTTGTCAAGTGCAAGCTCGAAGGAAAGCAATCAAGAAGCAGACGCTTTGGGGGATGGCTGCAGAAGACGCCATTCCCACGATTGACATCTCGCCGTTCGTCGACGGATCATCCCAGGACGATGCGCACCAGCGAGTGGTCACAGAGATAGACAACGCTTGCAGGGAGGTGGGGTTCTTCTACATCAAAGGCAAGCTTGGGCCGGCCGATAGCGTGCAGGCAAAGGAGAGAGAGGCCTTTTGATTCATCTTCCCTGTTCTGCTTGTTATGTGGTGCACTGCAGGACATGGTGTGGATGAGGGTCTGTTGGAGGAGGTGCATGCAGGCGCCAAGGCCTTCTTCCAGCTGCCACTGCACGACAAGATGCGCATCGAAATGGCCGACAACAAATACATGGGCAGAGGTGAGGTGACAACATACAGTCGACAGCCTGTTTGTACTCCTCACTCACTCTCTGTCTGTGCGTCTTCGTGCGTGTCAGGTTATCAGGCTGTCGGGGAGAATGTGACCAAGGGCCGGAGGGATCTGCACGAGGCGCTCGACGTCTGGCGGGAAATAAACGATGTGGCGGCACTCAGGATACCCACACAGCACCTGCGGACCGATGTCGTGCAGAAAATGGTCAGAGAGGCGATGCCTTGAGGGGGAGGGAGGTATCGGTGGACGATGGATGGATGATGCTTTATGTCATGCCTGTTTGCCTGTCTATCGTCTGTGTGATGTGATCAGGATGCCTTTGTGAGGGGCAAAAACCAGTGGCCTGACGCTTCCTTCGAGGCCCTCTACACACAGTACATCGCACAGATGCTCAAGCTTGGAGACGTGCTGGTCCGCATCATGGCTCTGGCGCTTGGCCTGGCCGAGGACGCGCTTAGCAGCCTAACGGACAAGTCATTCTTTTGCCTGCGAGTGATTGGGTATCCCCCGCCTGAAGATGGCGCGTCGTGCTGTGTGCGTGAGGGAGGGGACAGCATGCAGAACGGAGTGGGCTGCGGAGAACACACTGGTGAGGGAGGGAGGGAGGGAGGAAAGAGAGAGAGAGAGAGAGAACGCTCTGCACGCATCGGCCTGTGTGTGCTGTCTGTTGGTGGTCAGACTACGGTACGTGAGAGTGGCGCAAGCGCCGGCTGTGATTTGGTCACTTCATGGAGGATTGTCTCGTTCAGGGTTCGTCACGCTGCTCAACCAGGACGACACCCAAAGTGAGCAACGGGAAACTAACGAGAGAGGGAGGCGTGGCGTGATATCCTCACCATTCGAAATGGGTGCGTATACGTGCGTGTATTGGGCTATTTGTTTGTCAGGCGCCCTCCAGGCGCAGACGCTGCATGGCGAGTGGGTCGATGTGACGCCTCGGAAAGGTAGGTGACTCATGCCGTGCCGACGCACACGTCGGTACAGATTGATTGGTTCTCTTCTCGTTGGAATTGGTTGTTCGTTGGCTGGCTGGCTGCAGGAACACTGGTTGTGAACCTGGGAGACATGCTGTCCGTATGGACAGGTAACTAACGACACTCCAACACTATGCGGTGGACAAAAGACGCCTCTCTCTCGTCTGACTTGACGCTGTCTGTCATCGATCTGATTGATCTGTCTCTCTCTCCACTCATGCCATTCAGGCGGCAAGTGGCGGGCGACGCCGCACAGAGTGGTCAACCGGGGCGGCCAGTATCGCACCAGTGTGGTCGTCTTTTACGAGCCTAACTTCGACGCCTATATCACATCGGCAGACGGGGCGGCCGGCGGCAAGAGCGAAAAGGGCGTGGTGTATGGCGAACACGGTCAGCCCGCAACACAGGCAGCCATCCACACACGTAACCCCACAGACAAAAGATTGTGTGTGTGTGTTTCTGTGGATCTTCGTGATCCGTCAGTCTGCCAGAAGATCGCCACCAACTTTTCCTTCATCAGCTGACTGACCAATTCAATTCGATGAGTTTCGTGTGCTGTGTGCCCGTGTGTGAGCCTGTCCATGGACGGGGCAAGCAGGTTCTTTTTGCCTCCTTGCCGCATGGCGGTGTGTGGGTGTGACGATTGACTGATTCGTACTGATTCACGGAGAGATGACTGCGTATCGTTAATGTAATGTATATGAGTCCATTCGCTGCGTCTCCCACACACGCATCGCCATCCTGAGGCAGCCCGAGAAATCAGGAAGACACACAAAAAAAATAGCCAGCCCCTGGTTTACGGAACAGTGTGACTCGTTACGAAGTCAAGACTCTCCGTTTCTTTCGCATCTTCTTCCCTCCCTCCCTCCCTCGCCCGCCCCCCGCCCCCTCTCTCCCAACACACACGCCTTCCTCCCCAGCACCCACTCACTCCCCACATGGCCAAACAGTCAGAGCAGATGAAGGCCAGGCAACTCGTGCACAGCCAAGCAGTCAAAATGAATGCAGCCCTGATGCTCACCGAGAAATCGGGCACTGCGACTCAGAGAAGAGAAGGACACAGAAGTCAATCCCTATGATCGAACACACGAAGAAAAAGAACCTGTTCCTGGCCGCAAACTAGTGCGTGATAGGAGAGAATAGTGACCTCCGCTCACTCACCGCCACTCCCTCCCTCCCTCCCTCCCTCCCTCAGCAGTGAATGAATGCGTGGCGTTGCAGCCACGAGGGCTGCCGGCACACGCACGTGCAAGCGCAGACAGACAGACAAATGAGGCGCCGAAACCAAAGAGAGCCATCACAGACAGCACACTGACTGCAGAAGATCGGCGAGCAGCCGCCAAGCCCAGCCCGGTGGGTGCAACCAGCGCCCTCTTACCCTTACCGACCCGACACACACGACGTTTGCCCCGCCATATGAGACTGCTGATGGGAACAAGAGGTGGAGAGGTAGGCAGCAGGGCAGAGAAAGGGGAAGGAACCACAGACAGACAGACAGGTGGCCGGCCACCCACACAGATCACAAATGGCATGCATGGCCATCCACGCAGCTTCGGGAGGAGAGAGCAAACAGGGAAGAAGACTCACCCACAGCCCACCAAACCTACCCCAGACAGACCCGCCTTCAATCCCTCCGCACCACAACAGTCCGGCCAAAACGACAGAGTCAGTCAGTCAGTCAGTCGTCTCCTTGGCCCCCCAGGCACAGCATAGGATGTCCCACCACGTCAACGGCTGCTGCTGCCGCACGCTCTTTCGCGATGATTGTCGCGACGGCTGGGGGGAAGGACTGAATAACCACACACACACACACACACACATACACACACACACGCAAAAAATGACATAGGCCAAGGCAATGTGTCACATTTAGAGCACTTACGCGACGACTTGGGGTTGTTGAGCTTGAAGCTCCAGGAGACGCCTGATAACCGGTGGGAGCGTCACTGAGTGCCCGCCGGCGCTGCGGGGGGTGACATTGCCGATGTCCCCGAGGTAGCGGACCGGCGTCTGTTGTCCGGATGATGACAACGGCGAGTAAGGTGACCGATAGATCGGTGGAGTCTGCCCTCGCCGCCAGTGCCCGAATTCACCACCGCCCGAATAATTGTCCGACAGCGGCGGGGTGGACGGGGGGAAGGGGGTCTGGGGCGGTGTAGACTCCCCCCAGCAGCAGCACCAGTCCAGGATGTCACAGCAGGATGCTCTTTTGGGAGGGCGGGCGCGGGCACGGATCACCGGGTGAGCCTGGAGGCCACTGGTAGGTGGTGGCTGCACCCAGGGAGGTGATGTAGGGGGGCCGAGCAGCCCCGGTTGCTGCTGGGTGGGGTGGTCGTACTAGACGGGGGGTAGGTAATGGGACATGGGGTGAGTGACGATCTGACAATCTGAAGACACACACACAGTGGGCACCGTGTACACACGTGGAGGGCATGCTGATCCATCCATGGACTGGACGGATGCTGATCTGGGAGGTGGATGGGTAGTGAGATGGTGCCGCCCCTCACCTCGACTGTCTTGGATTCTGTTGATTGATGCGGCGTCAGGTAGATTCCCGGTGATCTTCCTGACTTGATCTTCGCAAAAAAGCACCAGGAGTGGTTTCTCTCGAACAGCCTGCCTGGGAGAACACTTTCACGTAATGTCCTAGTGTGTGCGAGCTCAGCTGCAAAACAGGAGCAATTTCCTGATTTCCTTGTGGGTTTTCCCTTTGTGTGTGAACGCCAGACACGCATCTGTGATCGATCTTCACGAGACTCAATCTGTCCTCTCCACCCGTATCTGCACAAGGCGCACCCACCCAATCTGCCGTCGCCCACTGCTCTGCAGCCCGATGATGAGCGCCTGAAGACCGCTCTGCCTGCAGCATCAGCAACACAGCAGCGAGAGAAGAGCGCCTTGACCGATGTCGGACATCGTTCTGCGCGTCAACTCGCCCGGCGGCAGGGTGCGGCTGACTCTCAAGGCGACGGACACCGTGGGCACACTGCGGCAGAAGATCGCCGAGCACTGCCACATCGAGCCAGCGCAGCAGGAGCTGCACACCAACCAGCAGCTGACCCAGCCCATCACAGCGGCCGACGATGCGTCTCTGACGCATGCCGGGGTGCGGCACGGCGACCTCCTCTGGCTCAAGGTGACGGGCGGGGCCAAGGTGGAGATCCGTGGGGACGCCATTGCACCGGCAGCCAAGATGAAGATCGACGACCTGCCGCCACTGCCGCCCAAAGATGCATCCAAGACAGGCGGTGGCGGTGCCTCCGATGCGGGCAAACAGGAGGGCGGGGCGAGTGCGCCTGCGTCGCGGCAGGACAGTGTGGGGTCGGGGGGGAGCCATCCGCCGCAGGGAGGTGGTGGTGGTGGTGGTGTGGATGGTGAGAAGAAGGACGAGCCCAAGTTCAAGAACTTTGACCAGTTTCTGCACGACAACGGGTACAACGTCATCGACCTGCCCTTCCACCGCACATTCACACCCATCACCATGGAAATGGGACGCATGACAAAGGTAGGTACGTCAGCCAGCCAGCACCACCACCGCCACCTCTGTGTATGTGTGTGGGGTGGGTATGGTACACTGCAGCTGCCGCCAGCAGTGACCCTGAAGCATCAGCCGTACCGCCACGTGGACCACCTCGAGCTGATGAACATCAGCGAGATGCAGAACTTCTGCAGCTACTGGACCGACAAGTGCGAGCTCGCCACCCAGCGGGGCGGCTGGCTGTACGGCTACTACGTCGAGGACAGTCACTACCCCATGGGCATGCGCGCCGTCCTCGAGGCCATCTACGAGCCGCCACAGGTGGGTGAGCACAGCACAGCACGGTGGCAGGCACCGTAAGTGAGTGACACAACCAACCGAACAGCCATGTCAGTCAACGGCGGATGGTATGGTGGGTGTCTGTGTCTGTGTCTGTGTGGGGGTGGTTGGTGTTGGTTCGGTGTGTCAATCAAAAGGTTGAGGTGGGTGAGGGCATCCAGTTTCTGGACGACCCCTTCCACGCCACGGTGGAGGCCGTCGCCGGTCGGCTGGGCCTCGAGCGCATCGGCTACATCTTCACACACCTCCCCAGAGACGAGCTGCTCACCTCAGACGAGATACAAAAAATCGCACGGTAAGTGGGTCAACACACCCAGACAGACACTCCCATTATCCACGCTGGTACCAGCACAGCACATCCCGTCCTGTGTGTGTTTGATGGGTGGGCATGTGTGTTGTATATGCGGCGTCATGTCATGGCAGGCTGCAGTTGGATCATCTGAGCGACAAGCACTTCACGTCTTATCCCGTGTCCAAGTTCGTGACGCTGACCATCGCGCCCGACCCCAACTCGGCCATGGGGGCCGCCGGCGCCGCACCCAACGCATTCATGATCTCCGACCTGGTAGACACACACACACGCCATAGTCAGCTGATGCTGCATAGCATGTGTCAGTCAATGGCGGGTTTGCTCCTAAACCTCACTCTGTCTGTGTGGTGTGGTGTGGATCAGGGCATGGCGTTTGTGCGTGACGGCGTGTTGGGGATGTCGCCCGACCCCCGGCACCTGCAACTCAAGCCAAGGAAGAAGGTGCGGACGGCAAAGCACACACGCGAATGTATAAGAGAGGAAAGGCAGACAGACGTGTGTGTATGTGTTGAATGTCGTGTGATTGATTGGTGGGTGGATGGATGTGATGTGTGCAGCACGAGATCATGGCTCAGATTCTGGAGTCGGGCCACGAGACTGACAAGTTCGACGTCGACTGGCTCATCGTCAGGGTCAACGAATCTGCACCTAGACGGGTACACACACACACACACGCACACACGCACCGAAGCATACCACACACGACAGACAGACAGACAGACAGACCGACCAGCACTAGAAGCGTTCAGCCATCTGTCTGTCCATCGAAACATGTGCACAGGCTCGTTCGATGTTCAAGCACGCGATATTCCCGCGGGAGAACCGACAGCCCAACGAGACACAGAGCAGGGCAGCCGTCAGGGTGAGCACACACAACCGACCCACACCCACACACACACTCACAGAGAGAGTGACACAGAGAGAGAGAGAGCGCCACACACGAACACGTTTCCATGCTGCCCTTCGGTTGGTCTATCGGTCGGTCCATTATCAGGAGTACTTGAAGAAGGTACCGTCTAGCGAGCCGTCGTGGCACCGGTACGCCGACTTCCACCTGCTGATCTACATCGCCGACCTGTTCGACCGCGACACGGCCTTCGTCCTCTGCGACGCCATCAGACACAAGACCGAGGTCGACCCAAACCTCCAAGAAATACTCAGCACACTGCCCACCTGACTGACTGACTGACCTGACCTGCACACCGTCAGCCAGCCAGCCATTGCGTGTGCATCGGTGTGGGTGTGGCGTGGGCCGCGTATTTGTAGTATAGGTCGTTCCCCCCAGGTCGGGAAACAGGTTGGCTGACAGACAGGCGCAGTGTGTGGTGTGCGGTGTGTGGTGCGCGCGCTGTTGGGAGTGTGTGGTGGGGTCAGCTATCTATCGCAGTCTGTCAGTCAGTCAGTCAGTCACTCAGTCAGTCCATGACAGTCAGTATGTCTCTCTGCATTTCTGTCTTTTTTCTCGCCCGTGCCGGTAGGTAACTTATGCGTTATCGTATGTATCACTATATACTGTTTTAAACAAGATATGTCAGCGCATCGACATGGCGCGCCAGCAGCCAGCCACGTTTCAAGCACTTTCCATCATCCAGCATTCGCCGCCCTTCCCTTGCCCTCGTCGCGTTTGTCTGCGCGCACCCATTGATTGGATCTGGCTCGGCGTGTGTTTGAGCACGGGTAGATAGGATTGAATCACGAATCTTCATCAGCCCCCCTCGATCGTTCGATCGGCGTCCTCTGTCGATGGTCCCATTTATTCTACATAACGTTCTCCGTCAACCAAGTGTCATCCATCAGTAATGAATGCTCAACACCACGCCACACCGCGCCAGCACAGACCGAGACGTCGGCACACAGAGCGACCGAGAGAAACGACAGCAGCACTCACTCAGACATCTTGCCTGTCTGGCTGCTTGGCTGTCACCTCATAGCTATGATGACTTTCTCGCCACGAGAGAAGGTCTGGCGCTGACGACGAAATTGACGTGGATGTTGGCTGCACGGGCGTGGCGCCAGAAGAACCACACCACACACAAATTGGCACACAGGAACAACAGCGACGCCAGAAACACCTGAAGACATACGCACACAAAACGGACAGACAGACAGACACGCATCGTTATGTGATGTGTGTGTGGCTGGCCTACACTGCATGCAGTACACACACACCTGCAGTGCCACGTCTTGTCGAAGGAACTCCAGCTTGTATGCCCAGCCCAGCCAATGGAACTGAGGGAATGAACACACAGACAGCACTCATCTCTCTCTCTCTCTCTGTGTGTGTTTGTGTGTGTAGGCACCTCGGTGGCGAGCCAGAAGCCGCACAGGAGAATCAGCTCGATCACACGACGCTGACAGACACACACAGCATAGGGGGACGGATGGCTTGCTGCAATCGGCTTCTGTGTGCTTGCCTCTGTGCTTACTCGTGTGGCGGGTACACAGGCGATGGCGAGCGGCATCAGGCAGCCCCACCACAGGAAATACTGAGTGACCACCAGACAGCACAGACAGACAGACATCAGACTGCATGGCGTGTGGTGTGGGCCGCCATCCATCCATCCATCCATCCACACCTGTGCCGTGCAGACTTTATTGAGCGCCACAAACCACAGCGTCTAGCTATGGCAGCACACACACACACATAATGTGCACACACAGAGCCAAATCCATCCATCCATCCATTCACCCTGCACACACGCATCCGTGTGTCTGTCTGTGTCTGCCTGGTACTCACTGGATGACCTACCTGCATGAAGAGCCCCAGCTCAACCCTCTTGCGCGCGTAGTAGGCCCCCAGCACCAACGCACCAGCCCACTGAGGCACAAACACACCGATGCTCACCACCTGCATGCTCTCACACGCACACACACACACACACACAAAGGCAAGACACACGCCCATGCCTTCATCCAGGTTTGCCTCGTGTGTGTGTGTGTGTGTTTGTCTTGCCTACCTTAGCGAGCGTAGGGTATGGCTGCATCATTCTGGCGATGTAGAAGTATGGCGAGAAGTTGTGTGCCAGGTCGGAGCGCACCAGATGATAGAGGTACGTCTCGTACACAAACACCCACCCATACCTGCACACACACAGCTGGCCGGGCCGGGCCCCTCCGGCGCCTTGCCTTGTGTGTACTCATGTTTACCAGTAGTAGAAGACAGCCATCAAGGCAAGGAATAGCCCCCCGCTGATGGCGACGAACACCATCTGATCGCCATTCAGCCGCAAGAGCGACGCCACCGACAAGACGGGCGGCAGGGACCCTCTCCGGGCTGAAAACATGTCCTCTGCTATGTCGTCATCGCCATCGCCATTGCCATCGCCATCCTCTCCGCTGTCGTGATCATCCTTTGTGTTGCCTTTGGCTATATCTGAGACGGACGGCTTGGGCGTATCGACAGCTAGAGGGCGCGTCTGACATGGCAATGGCATGGCAGACAAGGGAAACACGTGTATCATTCACTCTCCAACGCAGGGCGTGCATACAAATTTGCAGGAGAGGTAGTCAGGGTTGAGCAGCAGCAGGATGGGCAGTCCGTATATCACGGGGAAGACCCGCCAATGAACCAAAAAACCGTAGCTGATTGACACACACACCAAAGACACCCATCCACCCCCCTCTCTCTCCCTCTCTCTCTCTCTCTCTCTGTGTGTGTGTGTGTGTGTGCTTCCCACTGACTCTTACTTACACGACAGCAGCCCTCACAGCTGCCCACGAGCACCCAACCCTCCTCTTGCCAGCGGGGTTCATGTCGACCAGTTCTCGCACCAGCACCAGTATCATGGCACACGTGAGAGTGTCGCAGCTGCCTCGGGTGGCCACGTTGAGCGGTATGGGGTTCATCAGCCACAGACACGACAGCAGCAGGGAGGGGCGAGCGCGGACGCCGCGAGCACGCAGCACATGCTGATGGATGGGATGGATGGATGGATGGACAACACAACACACATTGATGAATGGATCGATCGCTGGCTGGTTGGCTGCACAAGTGCCTGCAGGTGGTCTGCACTGCCTTGGCCTGCCTTGTGTGTGCTGACTGACCTCGATGAGTGCGGCGCACACAAGGTTGGCAAGGCAGAAGAGGGCCTTGCCGAAGAGAGGGTGCCACACCACAGGCACCAGCAGCCACGCACTGCAGTCATATCATGGACACACCGAACACAGGCACACCACACCAGAGAGGCCAAGGCATTCAATGCACAGACTCATCTATCTGCGTGTCCGGCTTGGCTGTGTGGTTTCTCTTGCTTACAGCAAGGGTGTGTATCTGTATGTTTCCCGCTCGTACGGCGAAGCGCCCTCATAAAGGTGCCGCGCGGCGTCGCTGAAGACGTGGTAGTCGATGTCGGTGTACGGCACCGACACTGCATGGAATGGCAACCACACACACGACACATCACATGACATGCCCATCAGTTAACTCATCGGGTGCATCTTTCTTCCTTCTGTCTGTCTGCGTCTGTCTGTGTGAGTGTGTGTGGTTTATCACGCGCACACTCCACTCACGAGTCTTGTCTTGGTGCAGTCCCCATGCGATGAGTGCGGCGTGTATGCCGATGGCCGCCCCGTAGATGAGCACTCTGTCGATGGCCTCCTGCTCGTCAAGCGCCACGCGGCGCACCGGGCGGGGCAGGCGGTCACCCAAACTGTCACGGCGACCGCTGCTCATGCTCATCTCATCGAAACCACAAACGATGGCCTACACGAAGTGCATGGGCCAGCCCGCACATGATACTGAGGCTTCGCGATGAAAGATCTCTCTGCTTCCATTGCGAGCTATGAGTGAGTTTTGAAGAACGGCGCCTCTTGCGTCGTCCACATATTGGAGATGTGAGGTCCGTTCGGCGTAGCCTGGCGGCGGAAGGGATCGCCCCGAGCGCCTATCGATACCCCTCTGCACTACACGTAACACGTGCGCTCTTACTTGCCCCACCTGTGCAGGATGCAAGGGCGCGCCGCCACCGAATCCACCGGTATGTTCTGAAGACGCACCGACCATTGACGGCGCCTCCTGTAGCTGTGTGTGTTTGTGTGTGTGTGTGTCAGGTGGCGCCACAACAAACGGTCCATTAGGTCCTCCATCTCCCCATCCTCATCACTCATGACCAAGGTGCGGGAGGAGCAAGTGCGCCTCAAGACGTGAGCATCCTTCGTCCGCGCATCGTAACCGACCAAGACCATCGGCACCGCCTTCGATTAGTACTTCGGTGAGTACTTATTGTCTCGGTGTTTCTTTCTCCGATGCACATACCCAAGGCAGCCCCACACACGCACATGTCCCAGGTAGGGCCGTCGGCCCTCCCACATCTCGTACGGTGTCTTGCTGTCTCTCAGGCTCGCTGTGGGTAATCGGTTCGTCAGAAATGCCGCTGTGTCAACAGCGAACGACCAGAGCGCTACGGTGGTTTGATGGTGTAGCAGGAAGGCTGTCGCCATCTCATTCAGCGTCCTGTTCATGCGCTCAGCGATCCCATTCTGCCGCGGTGAGTATAGTGCACTAAACTGACGCTTAATACCCTTCCCCAGACACACACGCTCAAAAGCACCGGTCGACAGCTCCTGTGCATAGTCTGTTCTAAGTGTTTCAGGTACCTTCATCGTAGCGCACAGCCTGACCAAGGCATCAGCCGACTCGTCACGTGATCTCAGTGGATACACCGCCACACGTTGAGTGTACGTATCCACAAAGGTGATGAAGTAGCGATATCCCCGAGGACTCGACCGTAGCAGAGTGCCACAGATGTCGCTGTAAACCAACTCAAACGGGTCAGTGCACTCAGAGGATGGATCACTCGTCTTGACGGGGGGCAGCTTGCTGCTTTTTGCCTCTATGCAAATTCCACAAGGGTCCTCTCCTTCTGCCTGCACGTCATGGAGCCATCATGTGCTAAACTTGTTGATGCGTTTGAACATCGGCCACAAGTTCAAGCCGGTAGCTAACCTTGATAGGTGCACCAGGCACCCTCACATACCAGCATAGTCATTGCATGTCCTCTGTCTGTGACACTACGCGCTTTGATGCAGATGCTCTCAAGCGCGTTGCCAATAGAGTTGCACATCGTGATGTGGGCGACGACAACATCTCGACCGTCGGCACGTTCGACAGCGATGATCTGAGTGAGAGAACGAACCAACACAAGAACTACCTGGATATTCTCTCCTGCTCCTTGCATGTGTGTGCCTTCAGGTGATGACAATGCAGGTGATGACGATGTCCGGCGGTCTTCTACGAGCGCGTCAAGTTCTGTTGGGTCATGTGGAGGACGTACAGGCGTGTTCGGCCTGGTCTACCTTACTCAGTGAGCACCCTACATACACAACCGACACACATACATATACACCCCATCCATGATCTTCGTGTGGGTGCCGATCAGATTGACGTCCCTATCGGGGAGATGACAAGGAATATTTGCGCGCTTCACTGGCTGAAGATCCGTCCCCTTTTCGTGAGCGTCTTAGCGTCGGCGCAGTGACAGAGGTGTGGTGGTCGTAATCTGCCGAATCGCCCACGTAGGTGAGTGGGCCTCCCTCACAAAGAGCTGCCAGATCTGCCGAGGAAGGAAAGCAGACAGGCAGAGAGCCTCCATCCGCCCACAACATCACATCGCATCACACATGATCTTCCCTGCTGTGCGTTGTCTTCCTCTATCTGCCTCCTGACCGACAGAGACATGCATGGCAACGAATACCTCAATATCCCTGCCGGGTGTTCGACGCCAACGAGATTCCCCCACCAAACGTGGAGTTCGTCAAACTCTGCAGTGCCCCCGCGAGGACTGCGGCGAGACCCATTACTATTACATGACGTTCCACAGGTAGGCGCCGCATTCGGTACACATACGAGTACAGTCACAGACACAGCAATATTCACGTCGCTCTTGCGTTTTGTCACTCTCTTGCCGACGTGCAGTGAGGACGCTGGCGAATAATCAGGACTCGACGATATCCACACATACCTACATACACACATACACCTCCCCCCCCACATACCCACACATACATACACAGATTTTTCTCTGCATTTGGATGAATGCCTTTCTCCACTCTCTCCTCACACCTTGCTGCCCGCATATCGACTTTCTTTCTGCCTGACGGGATACACTGGCGTAGTGGTGTGGTGGTTTTTTGATGGGACGGCGTACGTGTTCGTGTGTTCGTGTATGTGTGACTCGACAAGAGAGCGAGAGACCGTTCATAAACATATACAAACCCACACACACACACAGACACACACATATACAGATTTTTTCCCTCCTTCCACACACACACACACACACAGATTTTTCTCTGCATTTGGATGGATGGCTTTCTCCACTCTCTTCCATGCTCTCTCACGTGCTCTCTCCTCACCTCACCTATTGCTGCACATATCGACTTTACCATCTATCTTTCTGCCTGGCAGGAGCCACTGGTGTCATGATGATGATGAGTGCCGGGAAGGTGTGTGTCAGTGTATCTGTGAGTCGACAAGAAAGCGAGAGACAGTAGATGGGTGTGTGTGCGTGTGCGTGAGCCTGTATGTGTGTGACTCGGGAGAGAGCGAGTGGTGGGACGATGCGTGTGCGCGTGTATCTGTGACTCCAATACGAGCAGCACCACCGATGCGATGCGGGCAGCGTCGACATATCCAACGTTGACTCGTTCGATGGCGATGAAGTGAGTGAGAGAGCGAACCAACACAAGAACTACCTGGGTATTCTCTCCTATTCCTTCTGTTCCTTGCCTGTGTTTGCATGCAGATTTCGACAACGCTCTGTTGGTCCTCTGGAGGTCACAGCAGGCGTCTGTTCCCCTTGTCCTACGCCATTGAGTGAGCACCCTGTACGTATACACAGGCAGCACACATATATATACACACCCCATACATGATCTTCCTTGATGTGCATTGCCTTCCTCTTTCTCCCTTCTCACCGACAAGAACAGGGATGCCAACAACAACTATCTAAACATCCACGACCAGCCCTCCATCCTGCACGTGTCCGGCCCTAACGAGCTTTCCCCGACGAACATCGAATTCATCACGCAAAGGCCAGCTGAGGTCACCCCGGCGCTTCAGAAGCCCACAGCAGCTGATGAAGAACTTTTTTTTATCAAGCTGCTCAGGCGCGCCAAGGTGTGCAAAGGCAAGACACAAGAGACACGAACAGTGACCCACTCACGCATAGCAGTCTTTTCCGTCTCTCTCGTCCCTCTGTCTCTGTCTTAATGTGTCTGGTGACTGTTGGCAGACCATCGACAGCCGCTGGGTGACCTGCGGGATATAGGCTGACAGGCGAAAGGGAGAGGTGCTGCAGGTGATGCGGCGGTAATAGAACCACTCCTCCCTCTCCTCCCTGTCAATTCATTGGCTGCGTGTGGTGGCAACACTGACATATACAGCGCTCCCCATCACCTCATGCTCCCTTGCTTGAATGAATGTATTTAATGTGTGTCCATGTTATTTGTCCATTCACTGTAAAGCTAAACAGATTCCCGCACCGCACCAGCCATATTTGAATACACCCCTGAAACGCTCCGAAATCCTCTGCCCAGCAAGCATGCCAGCAAGCTACCACACGCACACACGCACACATACATCCTATTTCACTCACATATGCCACCTATCTATATGCCGCCTGTTTGCTGGGCGAGCAGTAGACAAACGATCGCGTTAATGAGTGAAAGAGGTCTTTAACACGCACACGCAATTTAGCGGTTGTCAGCTTAGCTATACACTCAATGATCCCAAGACACGTCACGTCATTCACCTATATCGATCGCCCGCATCGCATCAGTCAAGTCAGCCCTTAGATTCAAAGACCACCCATACATGCCACATCAATTATATCAGCCATACGTCTGCAGCCAAGGCCAACACGAACGAACATCCACACGCTTAGCTGACACGTACAAACAAACATGGGTACCTGTGTGAAAGTGTGGTCTCTGTCGTCGTGCTTTCGTCCCATTGCCGTCAGCTTAAGCTCCTCCACATATCTAGTCCATCAATCAATTCAGTGCACACACGTATCTCTGTGTGTCTGTATGCAGTCGATGTCTGTCAGTTGAGTGGTGTGCCTGGCCTCATTCATGAGCCTTCCTTGCGTACCTACCTCCGTTCCTCGTGCTGTTTCTGTCTGTTGTGGTCAGCCGTCTCGTGCAGATACTCCAACGCATCCAACTCGTCCAAATTGTCCTGCACCTGAACACAACACACACAACACAACACACGCACACCCATGACATGAGATGAGCCGGCTGGGCTGGCAAGAATGATATGATTGGGTGTCTGTCTGTCTGACTGTCTGTGTTACTTTGATCATGGGGTTGCCCTCCAGTTGCAGCGTCTGGGCGAGCCGACGGGAGATGGCTGGACAAACAAACCAGACAGACAGACATGCACATACACAGAAACATAGAGAGGCACGCTCTCACAGACGCAGCGTGGAGGCCGTGTAGGGTGTGTGTGTGTGTGGTGTGCGAGAGTAAGGTCCCCACCCCACCAGGTGTGTCGACCAGGCCGGCGGACAGCAGCATGTCCCCCGCTGTCTGGATGATCTGCCAGACAGAACCACATCGCACACACACGGGGGCATTCATTGTGTCTGGGTGTGTCTGTCTGTCTGTATGCCCTACGTCACTGTCGCTCAGCTTCAACCTGACATTAAAGACACACACACACACACACACACACACAAACCCACCCCACACATGAGGATAGACAGATGCTTTGCTGCATGGTGTGCATCGCTTGGCATCGCATCAGGGTGTGGTGTGGTGTGTGACACACCTGACCTGCGGGCGTGGACTTTGAAGTAGGTCAGCAGCGAGGCATACGCAGCAGATGCCGCAAACAACAGCTGGATGACACGAATGACACACACACACAGACAGACAGAACAGACAGAACAGACATACACATCGAGAGAGAGAAATCTCATAAATCCCCGCCTGCCTATGCTATGCGTGTGCAGCGGGGGATAACATACCCACCTGTGTGTTGGCCATCCAGCTGCTGACAGCATTGACCAGCAGGTCGTTCTGAACACACACACACACACACATCAACATCAACATCAACATCAACATCAACCACCATCGATTCAGCACAGCACAGCACACAGTGGTGTGTGTCTTTGCCTGCCTGGTAGAAGAGCGACTTGTCGTCAATCTTATGTATGGGCAAATCCTTGATGGCCTTTCCACACACACACACACACACACACAAAGGCATACGGAGACACCCACACGTGGTGAGGTGCGTGCAGTGCACTGCACGGCGCATCGCATCCTACCTCCATGCCGCCCTGCGCTTCGTTCTCAGTCAGCAGCAGCAGCCCACGGCCGTCAGAGTGAACACGGGCCGTCCGACCTGACGCACAATACACACACACACACACACAGATTGGCTGTCTATAATAGAGGCACTGTGTCGATTCGATGCTTGTGTGGCTGCGTTGTGTAGGCTACCGATTCTGTGGATGTACTGCTCGCGAGAGGGCGGGGCACACACCTGCAGACACACAAAGCAAAGCAAAGCGGCACTCACGCGTGTGTGTGTGTGCCTTACCTGTATGACGAGTGTGACGTTGGGGTAGTCCATCCCACGAGCCGACAGATCACTCGAAAACATTATCCCTGTAAATCACTCACAAGGCAAGGCCAGGCCACACAAACAAACATATGTCACGACAAACAACTTGACGGCGGCTCCCTGTGTTCGCACAAACCGCACCTGTGGGGTCGCTCTTGAACCGATCTGATGTGACGCTCCTGAGCATCAGACAGTGCACACACAGATGTGCTTTCTTTGTGTCTGTGTGTGTGCGTGGTGCACCCACCTTGTGTGCTGGTCTCTCCTCCGGTGCATCTCATACACAGCTATCCTGCAGGCACCGCACCAACCAACTCACACACACTGACGCACCTGTGGTGTGGATGCACCGCACCCACACACACCCACACGACCGTGTGTGTGCGTGTGCATGTGTGTGTGTGGACCTGAGTTGTTCCCTGTAGAAGTGCGCGAAGAATGCAGTGCATCGTGCGGTGGGGAAGAAGACCAGGATCTTGTAGCTGTACAGGTTGGTTCGCATCTCGTTCATGAGGCAGTGATACAACACCTACAGGCAAAGGCAGGCAGCAGTTGACGTCTGTCCGTGGGGCGGGTGCGGTGTCTGTTTCTTCCTCCCTGTCTGTCTGTCTGTCTGTCTGATCACTCGCCTGTGTGAGGCATCTGGCTGGGAGTGTGACGTATCTCTGCTGCACACGATCCACCGTCGGGATGTCGTCGTGAGGGATGCAGTCCTGCACACACACACACACACACACACACATGGAAATGAAAACGGCCACAAAGATTCGATTCATCGGTGCGTCTGCTTACGATGAGCATGTAGTTGGCTCTGCAGGCCCGAGTGGCGATCTCTGCACACATGGCATGGACACACAGATGATTGTGTGTCCTGTCGTCGACAAGTCTGTCGTCTCTGCCTCTCTCTCTGGATGTACCCCTGACGTCATCCGTGATGGTCGCCGAGAAGAGCAACGACTGCACGCATACAAGGCAAACAATACAATACCCACACAAAGGTCCAGATACAGACAGACACAGAGACAGGCACTCGCGTAAACACCTGTTTGTCTTTGGGCATGTATGTCATGATGGTCCGCAGATCGTCAATGCTCCCAAGCTCTAACAACCTACACACACCCACACAGACAGGCAGACAGACAGACAGACAGCCAGACAGACAGGGAATGCGCCTGTGAGTGTGTGTACCTGTCGGCCTCGTCGAGCACCATGACAGACAGCCCGGTGAAGAGCGAGTGAAAGTTGAATGTCGACGACAGGTGATCCAACAGCCGCCCCGGGGTCGCCACCACGATCTGAGGCCTCCGGCGCTTCAGAGCTACCTACACACACAGAATCAGAAAATCTCTACACGCAAACACGTGGGTGGCTCTGTGTGTGTGTCTGCAGCAGACGAATAGACGGACCGTGTCTTGTCTTCGGGAGGTGCCCCCAGTGAGAGGGAGTATGTCGATGGCCGGGTGGTGCGTCAGCAGCTGAGAGGCCTCCTTGACGATCTGCAGCACCAGCTCTCTTGTGGGCGCCAGGATGAGCGCACCCACAGCCACAGGAGGGCTCCTCACCTGCACACACCGGCCGACACACAGCAATTGTCACGTGTCTGTCTAAGGGTGCTGAATGTGTGTGTGTGTACCATTTTCTCGATGACGGGAATGAGGTAGCAGAGCGTCTTGCCGGTGCCCGTCTTACTCTGCACCAGGACATCGTTGCTCGTGTGCAACACCTGCAGTGCACACACACACAGAGGTGTGTGCGACCCATATCGGCCGTTGGTCTGATCCCGCGTATGTGTTGTGTGCATGTGCGTGTGTAGACATTCACACCAACCAACCTTGGTGATTGCCTTGGACTGCACATCTGACATGGTCTCGTAACCCAATATCTGATACACATGACAGCAGGTAGGCAGGCAGGCAGACACACGTGTGTGTGCGATGTGATTGCGTGTCAGTCAGCCTGGCCAGCTGCGTGTGGCTCACCTGTGTAATACCCTTCATGGTGCCTTCACTCAGCTGCAGCTCATCAAATCGCATCGCTGGGGCAGCTGATGATGCCGACGACGACTCACCAGACGCTGAACGATACGCAGACAGACAGCTGATGTGATGGATACCACTCTCTCTCTCCAGTCTCTCCCTGCCCTGCCTACTATGTCTAGTGGTGTCGCTTCTCCTGTGTGCCGTCGACGTGCGGGCGCAGCGGGTCTGCTGGCGAAGGGCGGGGCGGACGGCAGCCGATGCATATACATATCCGCATCTCCCAACACACATGCTGTGCACGCTGCGCAAGAGGCGAGTTGTTCGCATAGCCTGCCTGAAATTAAAAGAAACGAGAGGCGTGGCATGGACGGTGAGTGCGTTGCATGGCTCTCTCTGATTGCCATGCCATCACCTGCCTGTTGCTTATGGATGGATGAGATGAGTCAGCTCCACCAGATAGATCTGATTGATCAGCACTCACTGCAGGGGAAGAGGAACAGACTGCAGTGATTTTAGAAGAGATGCAAGCGCAACCAAACGTCACTTCATCGGAGTCGCAGCGGTTTCAGGGAGCACCCTAGGTGTCATCGGAGTCATTTTGCGAGCTAAGGGGTTTTCGTGGCTAAGCTCGCAGACCCTGAAGCGACGTTGTCAGCCTTGCTCCCAAACGACGCGTGCATTTGTCATCCGATCAACGGTGAGCCAGAAAAAGTGTCAGATCTTGCCTTTGAGACCCGGGGAATCCCGTGTGTTCTTTCAGGTGCTCTGTTCCGGCGGCTGACGTCGTCGATTCGTTGAAGGCTCTATCTGTGTAAGCAACCGGCAATCGATCACACTGCATGCCCACATGCAGATGATGCAATTAAGCTTGTCTGTTCTGTTGTGGATGTTGTTGTGTGTGTGCAGGTTGTACCTATCGCAATGGTGCTGCCTGGGTATTTGATGATGACGGGTGTCATCAGTGTATTCATCGTGTGTCAGTTCTTCGATGTTATTCCCGTCTTCTACGCCAGGTCAGCTCAGCTGGCGACTCGCAGGCAAACACCGGCACACACACACTCCCAGGCCTCCCTCCCATGTGTGTGACTCCCTACCAGGAAGCTGGTGCACATGTTGTCGGGCTGGTTGCTGCTCAACAGCCCCTACACGGCCGTCACGCGCCCTTTCATGGTGGTATTTGCCATCTACGTCGTATCCCACATCTGGATGGCCGACACGTACAAACAGCTGTTCGGACTGCCGCCGTACAGGTATGTATGGCGATACGCACCGTACACGCGCAGACCCACATGGCATGGACCGGTCAAAGCGCTTCTTGTCTGGTCTGTAGGTTTGCGCGTCGCGGTGACCTCGGCATCACGATATACGGGCTGATTGTGATGACCTGGGCGATCCTGGAGCTGCCGTTCGCCCTGCTGATGCCCATGTTCTTCGCCGACCCACTGGCCGCCATTGTGGGAAAGGCTGTAAGGTCACCCAAATGGGCGGGAGACAAAACGGTGAGTCGACCGACTGACTGACGGGAACTCCCCCACGCTTTTTCATCTCGCGTTGAAATGGACACAGTTGTGGATCACATTGATCAGATAGCGGGTTCCCTGACGGTGTTCTTTGTCACCCTTCTGACGACCCCATTCCTGCCCTCAATTTGGCTGCGATTGGCCATCTCATGTCTGACGTCGGTGCTGGAGGCCTACGGGGGTGTGCTCGACAACCTGCTGGTGTCGATGCCCCCTGTGGTGGCCTTTCTGGTGGTAACGCATCTATGACATGTGGGCAGAGCAGACGAGAGAGCAGGCGGGCACACACACGCGCACACTATCTCGGTTGGTTGTTGTGTCCATCTTTGTGCTTTTGTGGTGCAGTCATCCGTGCTGTGATGCGATCTGTTTGTGTCGTCCCGCCGGGCAACCGTGTCGTTCCTCGTGTAAGTATTGGCCATGGGAAAGGACAGACTGATGTGCCTTTGCACTCCTGTCACTCCTGTCTGTCTGTCTGTCTGTCTGTCTGTCTGTGTGCAGCCAGTGAGTGGGTGGCAGCCCATGGTGCAGCTAATCCAGTGAGCCATTGCCTTGATTGTATTTTTGAATTGACACACAGACATTCGGGGGTGGGGGTGCGTGTTCCTCGATGGATTGACGCGTGTGCGTACGCGGGTGCGTGGCCTTGAAGCTTCAATGAATCCACCGACCCTGGCTTGTTGGTACATCAAAGCTGATCAATCAACCAAGGTGTGTCCCGCCCTTACCAGTGCACACAGACACGTGTGGACGGAGGCAGTTGGTTGCCGTGATTGTGTCTCTGTTGTGCTTGGCACTTCCACAGGGACACAAACACCACAGCCACCTCACATCCATCCATCCATCCACTGCCGCACATGTCAGCCAGCAATTCCACTGCACGTATGCAGAGCTGCCCCTTCCTCCCCTGTAGCCTCACACCCGCCCACTTACTGAATCAACGAAGGAGCAGTGTGTATGACATCATGTGTTGTTGTGTGGATGATCTAGCCTGCCTTGGCCGTGGCCTTGTCCCTCTTACCCTTGACCCCTCCTCCCTTGCTGCTGCTAGTGCGCGTGGGCCGCATCTCAACGGCAGATTTCTTGCCAGACACGACAACAAACCTCCCCTGAGCCGCCTCTCTGATCTCAGGCACTAAGGGGAATCGGGGCCTGCTGCCAGACAGAGAGACAGACCGCAGACAGGGGAAGAGAGAGAAGGCCTCCGCCACTGCGTCGGCCAGCGACCGACACATAGCCTTGCCTTCCTCCTCTGTCATACCATACTCATGATCCGGCCCCCCATACAGTGGTGCACTCAGGCTGATCTCTATCCGACTGACCCGCCCCATGGGCTCCTTCCCCTTCCCTGCCTGCTCATACACGTCCCACTTGATCTCCCACCTCTCATGTGCCGGATCGTGATAACGGTAGTAGGCAAGACCCACATCGAACCCGAGGGCCACTGTGAGAGCCGTTGCGGCTTCAGCCGACAGAAAACCGACGGCAGCAGGCACCAGACAGACAGTGGCACGGCGACAGATCGTCAGCGGCCCATTGGCAATACCCTCTCCGGCACCCCCCTCTACAGCAACCGACCTAATGTCCCTTTTGAAGGTGACACTCTCGAGTGAGGGCAGGTCCCCCAAGACAGCCCCCACGCCCCCATCGTAGAAGGCCATGCCCTGAGTCCCCTGCCTGACCTCGACTGACTCGACGGCCGGGAAGAGGGAGGCGGGATTGCCGATGACGTAGGGGGGGAGCGGGTGCGAAGCGCCTGATGGCCTGATTGTCAGCTTCTTGGCCTTGCCGCAGACGAGGTCGTCCAGGCCGGGGGCCTCCCTCACCGCACCCTGCCTCGCATGGGCCTCGAGAGTGGCCTCCCCGGTCTGTGCGCAGAACAGCTGGAAGGTCGGAACGGCTCCACCCAGCTCAGCAGCGGTGCCTGTGATGGGGAGGCGGATGTGGGGCTTCTCTGGGAGGGGGCCGCGGATGCCTTGACGGCGCTCGCTGTGGGTCGGCACTCGGTAGTAGTCCTCGGTGGCGTTGGGGGCGAGGCAGGAAGTGCGGATGCAGTGGATGCTCTATAATGAATGCATCAGATGATCGGCGGGCAGTCGGTGTATGAGAGTGAGTGAGATCAGCGGATGGCAACCGGCGTTGGCTCGTGCACTCATGTACCTGTATGTCAGTTGCCGACTGGATCTCCCCAGGGCCCACACCCAGCTGGATGTTCTGCAGGCGGCTGGCGCTCATCACGTTGACGAATCCGTGGATGGTCGAGCTGAGAGGTGGGGGTTGAGGGTGGAGGAGAGGGGGCTGATGACGCCGCACCTCAAGGTGAACGCGTCCGGTGAGGGAAACCAGCGTCTCAGCTGAAATGAATGAGAGAGAGGGGAGCGGGGTGAATGAGTTCACCTAATGTAAGATGGCTCCGTGCGCGTGTCGTCAAATGCACACCTGCGGGCGTGCATCTGAGAGCGTTTGAAACGTCATGCAGGGTCACGTTCTCCTCAGCGTGGGCAACAACATCCTAATGGACACGACGTGCGAGCAACGACTGGATGCATCCCATCCCTCCGTAGGGTTCGTCTGTCGGTCTCTTTGTCGCACCTTGTCATGTGTGATGTGGAGCGATGAGAGCCCAGCCGACGCCCGGCGAATGAACGATAGAGGTCCAAGCTGGCCGAGACTCGCCGCAATCAAGTCCTTCAACGCCTGAACACATATGCAGAGCGAGACTGACTGATAGAGACGGCCAGATGGGTGGCAGGTATGCCCACCGGCAGCTTGTAGTTGCGATCGTCAGCTATGCGGCCCCATGCGTTGTAGATGGTGGCCGTTCGGAGGCGTGGGAACACCACTGGGGCCGTGTTGGATGGCAGCTCGACCTTGGCGGCCTTGCCCTTCCTCATGGCCTTGACCAGCTTCCGCTGCGCCATCTTGCCCCTCTGGTGCCGACCCCTCTTGGCGTCCGTACGGTTGATCTCCTGCTGGCTGGGCGCCGACCCCTGCAGCGTTAGTGTCACGATGGTGGGTGAGAGGGCCTCCAGCAGACGCACCATCGCCGCACACGGCCTGTGGCGCACACGCAGCTCGCGACACGCAGACAGCCGCACTGAAAGGGGCCGACAGGAGAGGCGAAGACGTGGAGGGGCATTGTTCTCTGTCCCTTGCTGGTCTCACCTTGGAGTAAGTCGATGCTGTCGTCAGGAGGCGGTATGCTGAGCTCTACGATGGGGTGCATGGCGCTGTTTGACGTGAGGGCGCTGAAGTGCATGCTCACACATGAGAGGGAGGCCATGCACGACACGAACCCCAGGTAGCCGCCCAGCCCTGCAAACAGAGAGAGGCGAATGAACAGCATCGATGAGAGGCTTCATGTGTAGGGTGTGTGAGCATGCCTGTCTGATACGGTGTGTGGTTCCGTAGCGATGCGGTCGTCATCACTGAGCCACAGGGCCTCGGGCAGCCCATCCAGACACGCAAACTCACCCTGCAGAACGTGACAACGCCCATGAACACATCACGATGTTCTTTGTCTGCATTCCACCGTGTATATCCGTGTGTATCTTACCTGCTCAAGTTGGTTGATTTTGTTTTGTTGATGCCGTCTCCGATGATCTCGAGCTTCTCGACGGTCTGGTTGAGCTGCGCCGTGGCCGTCCCCTTGGCGTTGTCGACCTGCATCTTGGTGTTGCGCAGCACCATACTCGTCCACACACGACACTGACGCTCGACAACCTGAATGTACCCACAACACATCCACACACAACACGCAGCGCCCATCTATCTGTGTGTTTTGGTCATGTGTGCGTGTGTGTGTGTGTGTGTTGGCGGTGCGTACCTGCAGTCGGTTGTGTTCTACGTCTGTGTTGGGGGGCGGGAGGGCATTCTTGGCCTCAAACACCTGACGGGCCTGGAGAATAGATCATTGCGGCATGACAAATGGATGGTGGCAATGGCATGTGCTATCTTATCGTCCTTTCCTTACCTTTGCTTTGGTCTCGTTGAGTGTTTCCATGAGTGCCTGTAGCTCCTAGCCCATCGTGTCGAGTGCCGCCAATGCATCCTCCGGACCCTTCTCAGCAACATCCTGCACCAACACAGAAACAATACAGAACAAATGGGCCACCAAAACCGAGATTTGTATTATTCCTGACCTCCATATCTACGTCACCATCTGCGCCCTCGGCATTCTCCCCCTCCTCACGCTGATCTTCCCCCACAGTAGCCGCCGCCTCGGCTTTGGCCATACCCCTCCCCCTACCCTTCGCCTTAGCCGCACGCCTCTTGGCCACCGCCACACCTGCCGCCCTGCCGCTGGCATCCAGCCGCTGTTTCTTCTTGGCGGCGGCGCCCTTCTTGCCCCTCGCTATGTCCTCCCAGTCAGATCCCTCCTCCGATGATGAGCTGCTGACGTTCCCAGCCATGGCCTCATCTTCACCCGAACTTTTCTCCTCCTCGCCATCATTGTCCACACCATGGTCCATCGGATGGTCACCGTCGGCGTCATCGGTACGGCTGTTGCTGCGATGGCGTTTGTGTGGGGCCAATGCGGCCGATGCGGCCGCAGCAGCTACAGCCGCCTTGCGCGGCGGACGCCTATCCATCGCCAGCACGTCGCAGGCCGGCCGATTTACAAATGGCTCGCATGGATCGATCTGGGGTCCAAGAAGCCCCTCTCTTGGCAGGTGCACAGGTCGGCGCATTCGTCGTCTGTGAGGCTGTAGGCGTCGGCTTCCACCATGCACATCAAGTCTATCCGCGTGTCGAACTTCAAATCGTTCGGCACGGAGCAGTCCGTCAGCTTCCACAAGGGGCTGAACATCATCATCGGACCCAATGGCGTGGGCAAGAGCAACCTCCTCGACGCACTCTCATTCGCTTTCGGCGAGTCAGACAACAAAAACCTCAGGTAAGGCACACACACAGATGAGATCTTGCCGTGGCTGAAAGGGAGATCTGAGTGCTCCGTGGTCCTTGCAGGGTGTCGAGTATGGTTGAGTTGATGGGCACCGACCCCAAGAAGAAGGCAGACCAGCTCAAAGAGAACGCAAGTGAGCCAATTGAAGTGAGCAAAGGATGGAGGGAGCCGGACGCGCAGCCAGGCAGGTATGAATGGTTGGGCTGCTTCATGCAGCTGTTGAGGTGGTGTTGGAGCAGGGCAGCAACAAGTACACCATCAAAGCGACCCTGCGCAGCGACGCGAGCGACAAGGGCGTCAGGGGCTCGCGGGAATTCAGACTCAATGGCAAGTCAGGGAATTGAGAACAGGGGACTAAACACACACATGTGTGAGTGTGCTCCTCGCAGGCAGATACCCTTGATTCAGCTTCGCGAGTGGCTAAGGTCAACCAGTGCTAAAGTGGCATGAAATGACACATGAGTGTGTGCGCCATCTTGTGCTATTCATGAATGCGTGTAGGCGTGAGGGTCTACCAGTGGACGACAGTGTGTATGTGTTGCGGCAAGCTAACGTATCCGACATCCGGTCGGCCGCCGAGGTGGCCAAGGTCATCAGTGTGGCGTCGGGTGCTCATGACCTCCAGCAGCAGACCAACCAGCTGCAGAAGCAGCGGCACAAGTGGCAGGCCAGCCTCACTGAGATCGACCAAAACATCTCCACGCTGCAGAGATACATCTCCAAATTCGATGGTCAGCCGGCCACCCACATAGCACGCGAGACGTCCGCTCTCTGTGATGTGTGCTGTGTGTGTGTGTGTGTGTATATGTGTCGCTTTGTCAGAGGCCCGGGCGATTGACAAGAAGCTGCAAGGTAATAGTGCCAAGACGACATTTATGGTTCTGTCCTGACCGATCTTCGGTTTTCGTGTTTTTCAGGCATCGTCAAGTAAGGCGGCTGTCTTTGTGGTATCCATCCTCTTGATGTTGTGTTGTTGTGTGTGGTCCAGGGAGAGCAAGGCGCTGAGGGCCGAGCTGACGTCCATGAAGATCGCATTCCACGAGAGCAAACTCACACACATCGACAAAGAACTAGACACACACCGGTGAGCACCAAAACACACCACACCACACTGCCCCACCATGCCTTCCATCCATCCATCCATCCATCCATCCATCCATCATTGCCCAGTTCGCGCCTCAATGACCTCAAGACAGCCGCCATAGAAGACAACCAACGCGCCGAGAAACTCAAAGAAGAGGTCACCTGCTGCTGACACTTCCACAAACGCACCACATAACTGGCTGGCTGGCGGTCGGCTGTGTGTCAGGTGTCCCGTTTGGAGTGCGAGCGAGATGAGCTGCAGGCGAGTGACGAGAAGGACAGCGCTGCCGTCGAGGAGATGAGGGCGAAGCTGCAGCGCACCACCAGCAAGGCACACGCGCTCACCGCGCAGCAGAACAAGAGACGAGAGCTGCAGGCAGAGCTCACCCGGCACAGCAAGGAGAAGGCGGCCTGCAAGCAGAGGCTGCAGGCGGCCCAATCGGAGCTGTCACTGCTGCAGTCTGCCGTGGCCTCATATGAGCAGAGCAAACAGGCCCTCAAAGGCAAATAAGACACACCGCTCCCATTCACATTACACAGGTGTGTGGGCATCCCATGGACGTGTGTTGATATGTGTGTGTAGATACTCGGTCAAGGGAGGAGCTGGGTGATCGTCTGTCTGCGCTGCGTGCCGACCTCAAGAAGTCCAAAAGTGACGCACAGGCCGGGGACACAAACATGCAGGTACCCATCATATGGGGGGCTGTGTGGCAGTGAGCCGCGTATGGGTGGGTATATGGGATTGTATGTGTTTGCCAGCGGATGAAGGATGGCTTGGATGAGCGTGAGAGGCAGGAGAGGACGGTGCAGAAGCGATTGAAGGAGATGGAGACACGACTAGCCACACTGAAGGTGATATCCATTCCATGCATCAACAGCTAGCTGCTGACGTGCCATCCGAGTGTTGTCCCTTCCTTCAGGCACACCTGGCCGCAAAAGAGAAGCGCAGCAAAGTACATGCACTGTTATTCGTGTCAGCTGGGCTCACTTGCCCGTCTGTCTGCCGGTGATGTGATGTGTGCAGGAGATGGAAGGTCTCGGCCGCAGCATCCGCGCCGCTCGATCCAAGATGCTCAGCACCCTGCACCTGCCACCCGACCTCGCCAGCCTGCAGACCGTCACGCCGCTCATCGACACATTCACACTCACAGACGCCGCACACCCATTGCTTCCCGCGCTCACAGCCATCGCAGGTGCCGGAAAAGCATTGGAAAGAGCAGTCAGTCCACTGGGACATGTGTCTCCATTTGTGTGTGTCTGTGTGTGTTAGGCTCGAAGCTGGCCGTGTTGCTGACGAGCAGTGCCGATGATGCCACCGGTGTGCTGCACGAGGCCAAGAAGCGCGGCAGCCAGGTGGCCGTCCGCATCTGGCCTCTCAAGACCATCGCCGTCAACCTGCCCAGCGCCATGCAAGACGTCAGTACAGCACACCACTGACCGCATCCTTCCATCCGTCTGACCACTCGTATCTCCCTCCTCACTTGTTGGCGTGTGTGCAGCCTGGTGTGAAGACCGAGGGCGGCCACCGCGGCACATCCTTCCTCACCTTCGATGTAAGGCAGACCACCGCCACCAACCACACAGAGACATCCGACGTGTACCGTGTGCGCATGGCTTGTGTGGGTTTCCTTATTCCCTCAGTCCAAATTTGCCAAGGCTCTTTCCAAGGCATTCGACTCGGCACTGATCGTACGCACCGCACCGCACCGCACCGCACCGCACCGCAACACACCCCATGTAAGTGAGGGTACTGTACATGTGTGCCCGGGTGCGTGTGTCAGGCCGATGACGACTCGACGGCTGTGCGGCTGTTGAACCGCTTTGGAGTGCCCGTTGTCACCAAGGCCGGATGCAGACACGAGCGAGGCATGATACGCAAAGGGGTGGTCGCATTCCCTCCCTCCCTCCTACTTTCTTTCTCTGTCAGGTTCTCTCTTGGGTGCGTCCGAGTCAAGCACCACCTCTGCTGTTCTGAACCTCAAGGCAGCTCTCGACAAAGACAAGGTATCCAAAACGCAGGCCTGCATTCCTGTGTGCACCATGGACTTGTCTCAATTCGCAGGAGCGTCTGCGGGGTCTGCAGCGGGAGGCGGCTGGTGTGTCGTCTGCTGTTGAGGAGGCCGAGGCGCGAGACATCGAACAGGAGATGCAGACAGAGGCCGACACCCTGGCCAACGTCCAGGCGGAGCTGCAGCTGATCCGAAAGCAGGTCGGACACATATGAGAATGCCCACATTCCTATTATTCTTGTCTGTCTGTCTCTGACATGCAGTTGGGTGATGCGTCTGATCGCCGGTCGCGTTTCAGCATGAAGGCTGAGCTGCTCGAGCAGGAGATCAAGTCGCTCGCCGATCTCCTCGATGGCGCTGATGGACCGGTGGCTAGCTAGTGCGCCAGACCTCCTTTGATTGGCCCATACACCTACCAACATGAGGCCTTCTCGTGTGTGCAGGACTGTGCCGTTGCCGACGTGCGCAAGGCCCTGGCGGACCTCGAGTCGAAACTCAAAGCCACAAACAAGAGTCAGCAATGTAGCCGACGTCTTGTCCTCACTGTCTGCAAAGCTGGCTGCCTGTGGTGTGTGTGCAGATGTGTCGAAGGCGCGTGACGCTATCGGTCGGCTGCGCAAGGAGATCGACGGCCTGATTGCTAAGGAGGAGGAGAGCCGCACAGAGATGGAGTGCATCGCAGGTGGTGCTGACAACGAAGATGAAGACATGGCAGCCACACTCCAGGTGTGGCGGACACACCCACCACACCCAGCCCACCATGTGTGTCTCCTTTGTGTATGTGCGTGGGGTGTGTCAGGCTGATGCGGCGCGCTATGCCGCCGATCTGAGTGTCGTCACTGAGCGGCAGCAGGCCAACCAGCAGCGGCTCGAGGCCGTCCAGCAGTCGCTCGTCAAGACAGACAGGACCCTCAAGCAGATGGACAAGGACAGACAGGACAGAAAGGAGGCCAAAACCTCTTTAGAGGTGCTCACCCATACACAGCCAGGAGATCCGTCCACTTATGTGTGTGTGTGTGTTGTCTGTTGTGCATGTAGGGCGACATTGAGCGTCTCCATGTGAGTCGTGAGGAGTGTGCCGCCGCCCTCGAGGACCTCCGTGAGGAGGCTGGCGACGCTGCTGGCAGTGACGACCACCCCACACAGATGAGGGACCACCACCGCGGCATCAGCCAGAAACACATTGACCACGTCGAACGCAAGTATGTGGGCAAGAGACAGACACGATATACACGACTCTCATGTGCCCGTTGTCACATGTCAGGCTATTGGAGTTGTCAGCGGAGAGCAAGCAGCTGCAGATCAAGAAGGAGAGCGCGGGGGGCGACGCACTCGGTGGGAGAGCAGAAAAGAATGGCACATGTCGATTCGAGACATGAGGCTTTGTTCCTCACACGTGTATGGTCAGACGAGCAGGCTCGTGATGTGTTGCGTCAGCTGGAGGCGTTCAAGGCAAACCGCAAGGTCATCGAAGAGTCAATCGCCTGCGTCATCCAAGGCGAGCGATGAGACACGGATCCATCCATCCATCCATCCGGCCCATGATGGGCATCAAATAAGTGTATGCCTTCAGGCATTCAGTCTGAGAAGGAGAAGATCCACACGCTGCACCAGACGTCATTCAAACGCGTCAAGGAACTCACAAAGGTAGCCGACGCGACCTACACACAGCACCGGCCCCACCATTTGCTGATCTCTCGACGCCAGGATTTGTTCGAGAGTTTGATGCCGTCTAAAGAGGTGCGTGTCTCCGGCCGGCCGCACATCCCATCCCCTCTGTCTGTCGTGTCGTATTATGGCTGTCGCAGATTGACTTTGTGATGAACGACAGCTCAGATTTGCTGCAGGGCGTTGCTATCCGCGTCAGAAACAAACTAGAAGGTGGGTTAGACTACTCATCAGCCAGGCAGACAGGCAGGCAGCCATCGTGTCCGTCCGTGTGGTCGTGTGTGTAGGTGGTGATGTGTCTGGTTGGAAGGACGGCCTGGAAGAGCTCTCAGGCGGACAGCGAACCCTACTCAGTGTCGCATTCGTATGGCGGCGCGACATAACTCACTCACTCCAGCCATTTATGGCCATTTCCTGTGCTCTTCTCTGTTTGTCCACTGTGCAGTTGTTGGCGATAGCTCAGAACCGCTCGTCGTTTCTCTACATTCTCGATGAAGCTGACGTGAGAGATGTGTGCACAGAGACGCCCTCACTTATCTGCATTGCATACTCTGTGTGTGTGGTGGTGTATCTCTCTTGTGGTTGGGGTGGGGTCGGGGGCGTGCAGGCGAGTTCGGACGAGAAGATGACCCAAGCGCTCGCCTCGCTGCTCAGACACAAGTTCACCAACATGACGCAGGTAGCTACATCAGCCAGCGGCTTGCTTGCTATTATGCGTGTGAGTGTGCATGCGTATGCCCGTGTGTGTGTGTGTGCGTGTGCGGCTCAGGTGATTTGTGTGTCACACCACGCCGTGTTCCAACAACAGGTGTGGCGCCATCATCTCATGACACTTTACAAATGAATGCACACACGTCCCATCAATCCATCCATCCATCCATCCACATCTGTCTGTCTGTCTGTCTGTCCATGTGTATGTCAAAACGCCGCCATCGATCCCTCCATCCGTCAGGCGCAGCGCCTCATCTCTCTGGCCAAGAACAAGAGCGGACACACCGTCCTGGCCAAGTACAGCGACCGATAAGAGAGTGACTGAGTGAGTGAGTCGATGATGCAAGGCAAGAATGCACCACGTGTCCATCCATCCATCAACATACGTACTATTACACCCCACAAGCACAGAAAATGGCACGGACGGACACACACATGACATGTGAGGGAAAAGGGAGAGAGGTATGGTGGAGGAGAGGAGGGGTGCGGTCCATCGTCATGTCATCGGCTCAAAGGCTGACTGACGAAATGGACATACAGACAGACAGACAGACGGACAGACAGACAGACACACAAACATGTGGCCCGCCGCCCCCTCTCGCTCTCTCTTGCTCATGGGAAATGGTTCTCGCATCGCTACCTATATTGATCGATCGGGAGCATTGCATCGCATCATCCAGTCCATTGCATGCACGCATGTGTCGCACGCACTCTGTACACAGGGCATGGCAGCCAGTGTGGGTGTCCCATCAGTCAATCAATCGATCGATCGATGGATCGAAGAAAAATGGGTCTCAACTAGTATCTGTATACTCACCCCACTCGCTATACCCACCCGCCAGCCAGCCAGCCCGCCAGCCACCCCGACAGACAGCAATATGTATGCATAACATGACAAATGGCAATCCAACGGCAGTCCACCATCCCGTCCTCATTTGAACAGCTTCAACCGCTTGAAGTGGTCGCTGATCTCTGTCTTCAGCGCAGGCTGAGGCAGGCAGTTATGACACAACAGAACAGACAGACAGACAGACAGATGGACTCACCTGCACTTGGATGCGTGTGTGCGCACCTTTGATGCGAGGCAAGTGGCGATATTCTCTGGTTGCTCTATCCACAGCTTGTGGGGGATGGCCTTCTCACACAACGCATTCGACAGCTGACGCAAATCATCTAACACACACATACACACACACGCACCAACACACACGACGCTCTTGTGTGCATCCAACACATCGATGTGATGTGATGATTGGAGATCTGGCTCACTTCACTTGACTTACTCTCATTGCCGATCTCCACCACGACCTTGTGCATCCTGTCGAGGTCGCTGAGGTACTGCTGGACGGCCGGGTCAGTCAGCGTCTCGGCCACCGCCGCCAGACTGGCATGACACGCCTGCGTTATCACCGCGCCCATCGGCCACTTCAGATCCTGACACACAACACAATACACACACAGAAGAAAACAGACACACCAATCAATATGTCCTCAACCAACCACACTGCTTTGCTTGGTGCTCCCTGCCTCCCTGCCTCCCTGCCTCCCTGCCTCCCTGCCTCCCTGCCTGTTAGTTAGTTACCGTGATGAGGTCCCTCCTGACGACGACATACTGGACAATCGGGTCATTCTTGGGCGTCCCCGACATGGGCGTCCCCGACATGGCCGCCGCCGGTGCCGATGAGGGTGGCACTGCAGCAGCTGACACTGATGACAAATGACGGTGGCTGGCACCACCAAATGCCGAGGAGGAGGGAGAGGTCGATGCACAAGAAGGAAATAAAAATGCGACTGGGCGGGAGAGGGACAAGCACAAGGCACGGGAGTGGGAGTGGGAGTGGCCGTGGGCGGCACTGCGCGTGAGGGCGAGCGCGGTCAAGGACAGCACCGTGAGGAGCAGCGGAGGGCAGACGGCGGGCGCCACACACATCCGACTATGCCGGGCAGCAGATGCGCATCGCGACGAGGCCAGAAACCGTGCTGGTCACTTGGGCGGCCCTCCCTCCAGACCAGCAGCTGTGTGTTGGTGCCTCAGAAAGCCGCTGGAACGGAGAAGTGCCCAACCACACCACGATCGCCCTGTAAGAATAGGTGGGAGAGAGTCGGGGAGAATGGTGAAGAGAGGATCTGCCGGGCGGTCAGTCCCGGATAAAGGATTAAGT